>RCUC01148198.1:0-38485 GCA_003697995.1 Taxidea taxus jeffersonii
GGGGGGGAAGCAGGCTCCCTGCTGACAGAGAGCCCGATGGAGGGTTCGATCCCAGGACCCTGGAATCATGACCCGAGCTGAAGGCAGACACATAACTGACTGAGCCACCCAGGCACCCATCTCTTTTTTTAAATGATTTTATTTATTTATTTATTTATTTATTTGAGAGAGAAAGAGTACAAGCAGGGGGAGGGGCAAGGAGAGGGAGAAGCAGACTCCCTGCTAAGCAGGGAGCCCAGTGCGGGACTTGGCCCTGAGGGAAAGGCAGACACTTAACAGACTGAGCCACCCAACATCCCTCTCTCGCTCTCCTTTTTTTTTTTAAGTAATCTCGCTGTTCAACATGGGGCTTGAACTCACGACCCTGAGATCAAGAGTCATATGCTTTACCAACTGAGCCAACCAGGCACCCCTAAAGATTCTCTTATATTATATCTTTTAAAATCTGTGTCCTTAAAAAAATTCAATTCAATTTACCATGTAGAAATGGCTTTCCTGTCTAAAGAGAATTTCACTGAAAAAAGAAAAACATAGTTTTTTTTGTACGTACGATTCTTGCTGCAGACATGTTGCATGGCCCAAACTGCCCACAGCTGGACTCCTGGTGTTGTAAAACAGCCAAGTAATGGGAAAAATGGATTAAAGGACCTAAAATTTCAAAAGAAAAGAGTAAAAGTTACATTCTATACTTAGTGTCATTTTCTAAAGCAATAATTCCTGAGCTTTCCATTCTACAAATTTCATCTACTATTTTCAAACTAACATAAGTGAACTATAACACATCTTTTCTTTGTCTTAGCCATTTGAGAAAGGATCGTATTTCAGATAAAAGTTTTGGTACAAAAGATGGAAGATGATCAGAATAAGGTACTAATGGAGAGAGATTTTTTTTCAAAAGTTCTCTTTTGGTCTTGAAAATAAACATTTGGAGAATAGCAGACTTTGGTTTGAAAATTAGAAAAGGAAGCATCAGTTTATAACTAACTCGTAGAACATCATGAGGGTCTAGAATTAGCCCTTCTATTTCTACTGGTCTTCTGCCCCCAAACAGGCAGAACATTAAGCTGGGGGAACCAAAAATGTTGCCAGTATCAGCATTTATGAAGTAGAGAATAAAAGTAAGATGCAATAGTATTATTGATGTAGCAATATGGAGTATATCTGGTGATCAGTAACTTAACTATCAAGACACCTAACTGTCATAAACAGTTAGGCATCAAATATGCAATTTAAGAAATTATTACAGTTTCACCAAACTAACTTGTTGCTACTTCTTTCAATGTGTCATCTTGTCTTGGACTTCTTTGCATTAACACATTATTTCTTCTTCCTAAAATCTTCTGCCCCTATTTAGTTTTCTTTCAAAACTCAGCTCATAATCTACTTCCTCTGGAAGCATTTTACCACTTCCCAGTGCATTTAAGTACTGTCATCTTTAATTTCATAGAACCCTATCCATATAACTAGCTTAAGAGTGAACTATATTTGATTCACATTTTGTTGTTCCTCAGTAGACTGTAAGGTTCTTTTTTTTAATTTCTTTTTCTAAGATTTATTTATTTTTGAGACAGAGAGAGCATGAATGGGAGGAGCAGAGGGAGAGGGAGAGAGAAACTCAAGCAGACTTCATGCTGGCTCTGTGCTGCTCAGACTCACAACCCTGAGCTGAACACCCAACCGACTGTGCCACTCAGGTACCCTAGCTGTAAGGTTCTTGTATGTAAGCAAAATGTCTTACTCATCTTTGAATTTCAACTACAAAGAACAAGTCCTTGGCACTTGTCTTCAATAAATGTGGAATGAAGGAAGAACTACTGAATGACATGTAGCAAAAAAAGTAAAAATACTTTGATCCTTTAAAAAAAAAAGTAAAAAGATAGATGCCCAAGGGAAAACATATTATACACCTAGTAGGAATGATCTCTAAGCAAGTCAAATTACTAGGTTACTAGCGTAATATTATTTTGCTAATTACCTGTATGCTACCATCTCACACTCTGGAGTTGGCCATTTCAAAATAGCCGAATGCTGCAAGACACAAGACACACAAGAAAGAACACAATATTTATTTAGCACTGCATTATTGTAATATGAGCTTCTGAAAGTTTAACTACTATGAATGTTGTTTGTATCCTTCTAGAAAATATCAAACAACCCTACCAAGTCATCCAGAAGAGAATTCCTCTGGCTACGGCTCAATGTCCAAGCTTGTTCACCTCTAGATATTAAATGGGCAATGATTCCAGCTGCGAAGTAACTGACTTCCACTTCAACACTATGCAGGAGGCTACTGATGTGGTCTATAAAATCCTTCCACATTAGTTCAGAATGCAATTCTTGTACTTCGGCTATATTATTCTGGAAAAAAAGAGGATATAAAAATTAAAGTATTATGAACAATAAATGGCTAACTGGCCCTTTGCATTCCAAGAAGGAACTCACTGGGCTTAATAATAGTCTTCACCTTTTGTACATATGCTAATACATGTTTACATCGTTACAATCTCTGTCCCTTTTTAAAAAAAAGATTTTATTTATTTATTTGACACAAAGAGAAAAACAGTGAGAGAGGCAATACAAGCAGGGGGAGTGGGAGAGGGAGAAGCAGGTTTTCCAGCTGAGCAGGGAGCCCGATGCGGGGCTCAATTCTAGGACCCTGGGATCATGACCTGAGCTGAAGGCAGACACTTAACGACTGAGCCATCCAGACTGCCCCTCTGTTCCTTCTTAGGCTTCCCTAGGCAGTACATAGGAAGACCTCTGTTCACATGGGAAACAACTGATGGGTTTCCAATTTAGACTGGTTGATCTTCCGAAAGATCTAAGATCCAACTTACTACTCTGAAGATTAATCCTAAATTTTTTTCTTTTTTTAAAAAAGATTTTATTTATTTATTTGTCAGAGAGAGAGGGAGAGAGAGCAAACAAGCACAGGCAGACAGAGTGGCAGGCAGAGGCAGAGGGAGAAGCAGGCTCCCTGCCGAGCAAGGAGCCCTATGTGGGACTTGATCCCAGGACGCTGGGATCATGACCTGAGCTGAAGGCAGCTGCTTAACCAACTGAGCCACCCAGGCATCCCCCTAAATTCTTTTTTTTAAAAATATTTTATTTATTTATTTGACAGAGAGGGAGAAATCACAAGTAGGTAGAGAGGCAGACAGAGAGAAAGGGGGAAGCAGGCTCCCTGCTGAGCAGAGAGCCCGATGCGGGTCTCAATCCCAGGACCCTGAGATCATGACCTGAGCTGAAGGCAGACAACTAATGACTGAGTGACCCAGGTGCCCCATAGGCAGTTTAATACACAAGAAACTGTAGTCTCCAAAGTCTCCAGTGGGTTGAGGGCAAGAAGAGCAGTACAAAAAAAAATTTTTTTTAAGAAATAATGGCCAAAACCTTTCCAAACATAATGAAAACTATAAACCTATAGATCAAGAAACTCAGTGAATCCCAAACACAGGAACCATGACATTTACATCAAGATACATCATAATCATATCACTCAAAATCACTGCTAATCTCTTAAAGGTAGCCAGAGGAAAAATCATGTACATACAGAACAAAGATAATGATGACATCAGATTTTTCACTGGAAAATATAAGTAAGAAAAAAGTTAATCAACATCTTTAAAGTACTGTCAACCTAGAATTCTATATGTGGCAAAAATGTCTTTCAAAAATGAAGGTTAAGTAAAGACATCTGCAAACATATAAAAGCTGAAGAATTAACCAATAGTAGATGTGTACTACAAGAAAGGTTGAAGGATGTCTCTCAGGCAGAAAGAAAACAGTATCAGATAGAAATCTGGATCTACACAAGGAAAGAAGAGAATCTGAAATAGTAACTATTTGGGTAAACATAAGTTGAATTATTTAAGTACCCTTAAAAGATAATTGACAAAAAGATAATTGACATTTTAAACAAAAATAGTATCTTTGTGGTTTATAACATATGTAAAAGTAAAATGCATGATAATAGCATCAAGGAAAGAGTAGAGATGGAAGCCATTCTTATACCATATATGAAGTTATATAAAATCACTTAAAGGAAGACTGTGCTTAAGAATGTATACTACAGGGGTGCCTGGATGGTTCAGTGGGTTAAAGCCTCTGCCTTCAGCTCGGGTCTTGATCCCAGGATACTGGGATCGAGCCCCGCATCTGGCTCTCTGCTAAGCAGGGAGGCTGCTTCCCCCCGCCTCTCTCTCTGCCTGCCTCTCTGCCTACTTGTGATCTCTGTCTGTCAAATAAATAAATAAATAAATAAACTCTTAAAAAAAAAAAAAAAAGGTATACTACAAACCCAATGCAATCATTAAAATTACAAAGAGTAATCACTAATAAATCAAGAGAAGAAATCAAAAGGAATCATGAAAAATACTTAAACTGAAAGAAGGCAGAAAAAGAAGGGAAAAACAAAGAAAAGATGGGACAAACAGAAAACAAATACCAAGTTAATGAGCTCAAATCTAACCAAGTCAATAATCACATTCAATGTAAATGATCCAAACAGTCCAAATAAAAAGCAGATTTTCAGACTGGATTAAAAAATAGGATGCAAAGTGCATAGCTGTTTACAAGAAACACACTTCATTTTATATTTTTTTAAGAGAAAAAGTGAGTGTGTGCACAGGTGCATGCAAGTGTGGGATGGGAGATGGAGGGAAAGGCAGAGGTGGGGGGAGAGAGAGAGAAACAGAATCTTTTTTTTTTTTTTTAAAGATTTTTATTTATTTATTTGACAGACAGAGATCACAAGTAGGCAGAGAGGCAGGCAGAGAGAGAGGAGGAAGCAGGCTCCCTGCTGAACAGAGAGCCCGATGCAGGGCTCGATCCCAGGACTCCAGGATCATGACCTGAGCCGAAGGCAGAGGCTTTAACCCACTGAGCCACCCAAGCATCCCGAGAGAAACAGAATCTTAAATAGGGTCCAAGCCCAGAGCAGAGCCCAACAACATGGGGCTCAATCTCACAACGGTGAGATCATGACCTGAGCTGAAATCAAAAGTTGGACACTTAACTGACTGAGCCACCCAGGCACCCCAAGAAATATACTTTAAATTAAAGACATATACATGTTAACAGTAAAAGGATGGAGAAAGGTAAACCATATTAACATTAGTCAAAAGAAAGCTGGGAAGACTCTATTAAATGAGACAAAGATTTCAAAGTAAAGAATATTGCCAGGGATAAAGAAAGTCAGTTTTCTCTTTTTAAGATTTTATTTATCTGTTTGACAGAGAGAGAGATCACAAGTAGGCAGAGAGGCAGGCAGAGAGAGAGGGGAAAACAGGCTCCCCACTGAGCAGAGAGCCCGATGCAGGGCTTGATCCCAGGACCCTGAGATCATGACTTGAGCCAAAGGCAGAGGCTTAACCCACTGAGATACCCACGCACCCAAAGAAAGTCATTTTATAATGAGAAGGGGTCAACTGGAAGGCATAACAATTTTAACAGTTTATGAACCTAATAACAGAGTTTCAAGATACATGAAGCAAAAATTGATATAACTGTGAGAAGAAATAGATAAATCAACAATTATAGTTGAAGATTTTAAAACTCCTATTGCTGGAACAAGCAGTCAGAAAATCAGTACGAATACTTGAACAATAACAACCAATTAGACTGATAGACATTTGTAGGACATTATACCAAGAACAGCAAAATACACATTCTTCTCAAGTGCACATGAAACATTTACCAAAATAGAACATATTGTGGGCCATACACAGATCTCAATAAATTCCAAAGGACTCAAATCAAGGTATGTTCTCTGCCCACAAAAAAAAAAAAATTGCTAGAAAAGCATTTTTAAAGCTCTACAAAAGCTTTCTAAGTATTTAAAATAAGTTCTACTTTTCTTCTTATGGTGATGTGAACCAACTTCTGTTATCTAATAATTCTATGAACCCTGAATAAAACAATCAAAAACTATGATCTGTTTAACACTTCCCTATTTCTGGGCCTTTGGGTCCTTTTCCATTTTCTACTTTATAAAAAACTAAAACTATAGTGAACAGATAGGTCTTCTTTAAATGTCACCTTTCTCAAAAATCCATATCTCATTGTTCAGTATCTCATACCCTTGCATCTGTAAAACAAACACTGATCTATAACTTTTTTTTATTCACTCATCTATGCTTCCTATTATCTAATTTCCCAAGAGCAGAGGTCTGCTCTAAAATAGCTTTCACTGGGAAGCCTGGGTGCCTCAGTGGGTTAAAGCCTCTGCCTTTGGCTCAGGTCATGATCCCAGAGTCCTGGGATCGAGCCCTACATCGGGCTCTCTGCTCAGCAGGGAGCCTGCTTGCTCCTCTTTCTCTCTGCCTGCTTCTCTGCCTACTTGTAATCTCTGTCTGTCAAATAAATAAATAAAATCTTTTAAAATTAATTAAAATAAAACAGTTTTCACCATATAGGCACTTCTACTGCTGCAATGATTAAACATAATAAACATTTGCTCCTTCACCATTGCCTCAAAATCCTAGGGGGCTCACTTTAATCTATATCTAATATATTTAGGGAATGTCTAATTTGTTAAGCAGTCTTTTAAGTACTGATTATTAATTACCAAACATAGCATGTAAGAACACTTACAGGTTAGTGACATTTTAAAAAATATTTATTTATTTATTTAGAGGGCGTGTGAGCAGGATAAGGGCCAGAGGGACAGGGAGAAAGGGAATCCCAAGCAGACTCCTTCCCAAGTGTAGAGCCAGACATGGAGCTTGATCCCAAAACCCTGATATCATGAGCTGAGCCAAAATCAAGAATCTGATGCCTAACCATCTGAGGCACTCAGGTGCTCCAGTTAGTGATATTTTTTCATGAGATTTTTTTTTCTGATTATAAAAGTAAAATTGCTCACAGTGAAGCTCTGTACTATACCAAACCATATATAATAAAGTATATAACTTATGTTTTTCCTTTTAATGTGGTAAAAATCTTTTTATTTTAAAGATTTTATTTATTTATTTGACAGAGAAAGACAGAGTGAGAAAGGGAACCCAAGCAGGGAGAGGGAGAAGCAGGCTCCCTGCTGAGCAGGGAGCCCTATGCAGGGACCCCAATACAGGGCTCAACCTGAGTCGAAGGCAGACGCGTTGTAACAAATGAACCACCCAGGTGCCCCTAATGTGGTGAAAATCTTAATAGGTATATGTTGTTTATAGCCTACTTTTCTCATTTTATTATATTGTATATATTTTCTAATGTTATTTCTCAAATAGAGAAAACTTTTTTCCCTTTTTTTTTTCTTCTGAGATTTATTTATTTGAGAGAGAGAGTGTGCTGGGGTGGGATGGCGGGGAACATGAGGGGCAGAGGGAGAGGGAGAAAAGAAACCTAAGCAGACTCTGTGCTGAGCATGGAAACCCACATGAGGCTCAATCTCGCAACCCTGAGATCACAGCCTGAGCGGAAACCAAGAAATCAAGAGTCAGTCACTTAACCAGTCATGCCACCCAGGCACCCTGAGAAGCATTTTTCAACATACTACCTCAGAAGGAAAATAAATGATCACAGCTTGGAATTTAGCAGGAAATGTTTGTATGTTTTTATCTTACCAAAAGTCCTAGGACTTTCTGTTGAATGGATGACTCAGTTGGGAAAGACTGTAAAAAGAAAGAGAAACCTATAACTACCTAAAGAACCAAATATAAAAATGAATACTTAAAATCAATCAATGTCAAAACTATAGGCTAAATTCCCATTCTAACCTCTAGAACCCGCATGAAGAGTTCTAACCCTTGGTTTTCAATAAAATGTCTGCAAGTGGTAGGAGATTCATCTGTGAGGTTCCAAAGTGCACTCAAAGTAAACTTCAAAGTAGTGTCCACTGAATTTTGATTGGTTTTTTGCTTCACTATTTGAAGAAGTTGCTGAAAGAAAGATAATAGAATGAATTTCTCATCACAAAACTGTTATTGTAATTAGTGATGGTAATCACAAGTCATGAAGATTGGTCTCATGGCTTAAAATATTTCCTATAAGGGTTTTAAAAACTTTTAATGTGGTAAAAATTTACAACAAACATCTCCTTGGGTCAGGCTTTTTCCTTCAACAACAAAAAAAAGTATAGGATCTTCAAAAATACTTTATTATTCTGATGATATCTATAATCTAATACCCTGTAAATAAAATAAGAAGCAAACCATTTAAAGCTTAGGAAAACTATGTTACCCAATCAGTCACAATATATATTCATTTAGATCCTGGGATAAAAAAAAGTGGAGGTGGAGAAGGGGAAAGGAAGCTAACATTTATTAAGTATCAGCAAATTATATCCTATTTTACAGTATTGTTATGTTCATTTTTCAGGAGAGGAAATGAAGCCTGAGAAATATTAAGTAATTTGATCATAGTCAACTTAGTAAGAGAAAGTAACAATTGGAAGACCTAATTCCATCGAATTCCAAGTCTTCCTTAAGAAAAAAAAGAACAAAAAAAAAAAGAAAGAAAAAAAAAGAACAAATCACATACAATAATAAGAGAATCAAAGTCTAAATTGGAATTGAATAAGATAATAGCTTTGAAATTCCATTTGTAAATTATTTCTGTCATAACCATAACCTAAGAAATTTAAGTCTGAACGATAAATGTTTTGAGACCTAGATAAGGCGTCCATAATTCTGTTTATTGATTATAGTTTTGGGGGTAAAAGGGAGCTCTGCTCAAACAGATACAAGAAAACATTAATGAACACTATTATGTAAAGTTACACGCAGTTCAGAAAAATATTTTTTAGAAATAAAAACATCTCAAGGGAGTTAATAAACATTAAGTGACTAAGCATGTGGCACTAGAATCTGCATTTGTGTAACCTTGTTTGGCAATTTATTCCTTTGTTTCCTCATCTGTAAATTGTGGGTGATAATCAAGAGATTAAATAGAGGCTAGTGATAATCACTACTACTACTACTAATTTCCGCTTAAACTAAGTTTAATTTTCCCCCAAAGCATGTAAGTGGCTTACTTTAAAATCTTTGAATATATCTCCAACCAAAACTACTGAAACACATGTATAACAATGAAAAGCCATATTTAAAATTAAAGTGTCATCCCTGAAAATAGTAAAAAATAAATAAAATCAGCATCCTTTCTTATCTAACGTGTATTTATTTTGTGCAAAGCACTTAGCATATATAACTTCAAATAATTTTTTTTTTTTTAAAGTAAGCTCCATGCCCAATGTAGGGCTTGAACTCACGACCCGAGACCAAGAGTTGCATGCTCTACCAACTGAGCCAGCCAAGCGCTTCCCCTTCAATTATCTTGTTTTCCTTTTCATTTAATCTTCATAGTAACTGTACAAAGTAGTTCATCACCCCTAAGTAAATTTATGTGATGGCCCAAGCTAGTTAAGTGACAGAACTGGGAATAAACCCAGATGTGTCAACTCCAGAATTCCTACTCTATTATACCATCACAGCTTTCTCCTTTCTTTATATTACTCTTTTCATTCCTATTGCTATTATTATACGTATTAGACTATATTACAACCACGTCTACATAGCTATTTTCTCTAGTACTTCTTATGGACAGAAATTATAGATATAATTCAATGTGAATCCCTAACATCTAGCAAGGAGCGAGGTATCTGATAAGTACCCTACATATATTTAACAAAGGAATGACTTTCTCATTACATACGTAATACGTAAATCACAGAAAAAGGGAGTCTTTTGGGGTACCTGGCTGGCTCAGTTGGTGGAGAGTGCGACTTTCGATCTCGGGGTTGTGGGTTCGAGCCCTGTGCTGGGTGTAGAGATTACTTAAAAATAAAGTCTTAATGTCATAAAACAAACTAAGGGGGGTGGGGGGGAGAGGGTGGTTGGGTTACATTATATGTTTACATAAAAAAGCTTAAGGAAAAAAAAAATCTTAAAAAGAAAAAAAAAGGACAGTCTTTCATTTGACTTTTCCATCTACCATTATTGTTTAAACACCTCAAGCCAGGATTGTAGCAAGAAAAGGAAAGAGGAGATTTTTTCCTCCAGTCCTCCCTAGGACACTGTTTATATTTACTCTCTTTAAAGCTTTTTAACTTTTCACTGTTCACTGTATCATCTCTTTAACTGAGAAAGCAAAATCATTTGTTTGCTATTTAAATTCTCTTTTCCCCCAAAACATCTAGCACAATTTTATGCCTACAATATTCTCTACATTTTCTTCATAAATAATAAAATAACAGAATTTTAGGCCTAGATAAGATCTTAAGGTTTATTTAGGGTCCAAAGGTTCACATAATTTGTCTAAGTTCACCAACGGAGTTTACAGTTAGATCCTAGGTCATCTGACTCCTAGTTCAGGGCTCTTTCCATCTCTGTTAAGGAATAAAGCTGCTTCTATGAAAATAAAGAATACATCCAGTTAGAAGCAACAAAAATAATGTTTTGAAATATAAAATGTCAGAAGATACACAACACTGCCTGAAAACAATGAAAATGAAGACTATCTAGTGGTCTGCACAGAGGAGATAATAGACTTACCCTGACAATGAAGAGCTCAGCACCAAGCTGCGCCGTTTGTTCTGTCGAAAGCTGCAAGCAAGCAGAAGACAAAGTAAGTAAGTCCAAAAACTCACTAGTGTGAGTTTAATATCATTCACTGCAACAGGTTCCAAAGGTCAAGACTAAAATCTCTGATCAACATGGAATTCTGCAATATTGAATGTAGCCTGAATAAATAGGCTGGCAAAGAGGCTTACTAACTTTTCTAGCACACAGGTTTTGGAGAAAATAGTAACAGCAATGGGAAACAGCTGCCTACAGAAAATTGTTCAATAATGGGAGTTCAGATACCTTGGCAGCCAGGATGGAAATGATAGCAACTGCCATCCTTTGCATGTTTTGATCCTCATGGTTGCAGAGCCACTGCATGACAAGCTTGGCTGCTTCAAACCTGAAAACACACAAAGGGTTTTCCATGAATGAATCTTGGAGGTGCAGGCAGTTTTAGAGCTCTAGCTGGGAAATGATGCTACAATTTAGGTAGGTGAGAAAGAATGGGAAAATTCCTCTTAACTGATAACAGAATAATAATTATACATGAGTGTTTTGGAAATGGTGCCTAGCTGTTAATTCTTTTTTTTTTTTTAATTTTTAAATTTTTTTCTAGCTGTTAATTCTAACAACACCTTGTAAAGAAACAAGAGTTCGGGAAATATGACCAAAAGCGTCTAATATTATCTTCTAGAATTATAACATTTCTAACCTGTAGTAATTTCTACACTGTACTATTTTCTGGGTCCTTACAGTATCTAGCACAACAGAAATATTCATTTATTCATTCACAAGCATTTACTTAGCCCCTGGTTTGTGCCAGATACTGTTCCTGGTGCTGGAGACAGAGTAGTAAACAAAACAGAAAAATATCTTTACTCTCATAGAGCTTACACTGTAGTGTGGAAGATAGATGATAAACAGGTAAGTAAAATATGTGACATGTACTATAGAGAAAAAAAAATAAGCAGGTAGAGAGGATATGAAGTGTTGAATTTAGGTCAGGCTATTAGGAAAGGTCTCACTGTAACTTTTGAGGAAGTAAGAAAGCTGGCTGTGTGGATATCCAGGGGAAAAGCATCCTAGGCAGAGGGCAGGAGACATATCGACCTTGCATTGGGAATATGCCTGGAGGTTTTGAGAGATATCATGGAAGCCAGTGAGAACTAGAGCAGCAAGAACAAGAGTAGTACTAAGAGACAAGAGGTCAGAGGTAACAGGAGTGCCAGATCATAAGGTCTTTGTAAAGAATTAGCTTTTACTCCAGAGTGAGACAGGAAGCCACAGAAAGATTCTGAGGAGAGATATGACATGAACTGACTTATGTTTTTAATAGGATTATTCTATCAGCTGAGTTTAAAATAAACTTCAACAGGCAAAGAAAGAAGCAAAGAGAGCAGTTCAGAGGCTACCAAAATAATTTCGGAGAGAAATCACTTTTAGTCTAGTCCAAGTGGTAGAAATGGAAGTCACGAGAAATGGTTGAATTCATGATATATTTGGAAAATAGCTGGATTTGCCAAAGGACTGAATGTGGGGTGTGACATAAGGAGAGAAATCAGAATGACACCAAGAAATATACCCATAATTTCACCTTCAAGACCTGGCTCAAATAGCATTTGTGCTGAGAAGTTTTCCTTGACATATTTATCACTGCTCCTTAGCATCTGTCTGTAACTCTGTCAGAGTTGTAACAAACAAGCATTTGTTTATAACTCTGTCAGAGAGATTATCTGCAGCTTCACATGAATCCTCCATTGGCCCATTAGTTCCTTAAGGTAAAGGACTGTATCCTATTCAGCCCTTTATACCAAGAACCCAAACAGAGCTTCACACATGGATGTTTAATACATGTTGTCTGAATTATAGAGATAAAATTACTCCTCTGTGAATTCCTTCAAATTTACTGTTATCTCCTTTCTATTCCCAAGGCCATCTTGGATTCTTTTACAGTAGATTTTTAATGGGCCATTATGCCTCCATTGTTTTCCCTTCAATTTGTGCCTACATACTGGTAATACATAAATCTGTCAGAGAACTTAGGTATGATGTCATTCCTGTACTCACAGTATATTTGGACTCTAACAATGGGCCTGTACTTTCAAATCTTTTTTCCTGCCTACCCAATGCTTATTGCAAAATGGACTGCTCATTAGTCCCCAAACATGCCCACAATTATGATTAAGATAGCCTTATAGTTAAGAGCACAGATTCTGACGCTTCTTGTATTTTGGAGTTTAAATTCTAGTTCTACCTAATGTTGCTGATAATAATAAAATATATTATTTTATCACATGAAGCAATGCAGGAAAGTCGTTAAGAACATCACACATTCTGGAGTCAGCCCGGTTTCAAATATTACTTCTACCACTTACTAACTTTGGGAACCTGGGGCAATTTCCTTAATCTCTCTGAACTTCAATTTTCTCATCTGTAAAATAATAAGATCTATTCAGTAGGATTGTTGTGAGGATTAAATAATATTACACATAAAACTTAAGACTTAGTACAGAACTTAGCACACACCAAGCTTTTGATAAAGGTTATTTTTTCTAGTATTATTACTAACTTCCTCTGTACCTGTATTTGTGCAGTTCCCATGACATAAAACAATCAATCCAACCTTCTCTCATCTTCAAAGCAATATAGATAGCATGGATGTAAAAAGTAGATGTTCTGGAGTCATTCTGGATTTAAATCTAAATTCTGCTACTTGCTATCTTATCACCTTGAGAAAGTTACTAAACCTCTCTGTGCCTCTGTTTCTTCATCTATAAAATGAAAATTATAAGAATAACAATTTCACAGGACTTTTTTATGGGCTGAATAAGCATATGTAAAACACTCAGCACAGTGCTTGGCAATAGGAAGTGCTTTATACATGTTAGTCATTATCTTTTTATCTCAAATGCCATCAATTATCTTTATTATCTCAAATGCCATCACTAACATGAAATCTTTAATGATCACCAATCAGATGAAATCTTTCCCTCCTCGTTGGGGGGCCCAATGCATTCTGTCATCTTCTTCTATGAAAAATTCTGTCTTCTGTCATACTCATTTTTCATTCATTCATCCATCAAACATCCACTTAAGCACTAGAGACAAAGAGATTAACCAATCACAGTCTCTGACCACAAACAAGCTCAAATCTAGCAGTGTATTGGCTAGATCAGAGGTAAGTAAACGATAGCCTACATATAGTGATTTTATAGCCGTGGGTCCAGCTGGCTACTTTCTGAAGTTTTATTGGAACATAGTAAAACCAATTGTTTATGTATCATCTTCAACTGCTTTAGGAAGTACAATGGCAGAGTTAAGTAGCTGCAACAGAGACCCTATGGCTAATGAGCCCAAAATATTATTGGCTAGCCCTTTAAAAGAGGTTTGTCAACCCCTGGGTTAGTTGACAATTTTCTTTAGGAAAGTGATTATGTTTAAAAAAAAAAAGGAAAGTGACTATGTCTTTCCTACATATGACTTCATATAATTAGTACAGATGTTCAGTATTTATAAAATAAAATTAGTAACCTACATGAGATATATGTAGTTTTATTTTTATCCAAACTATTTTGTATAGTAAATGGAACATCTCATTCCTCAGCTGTGCCAGTACTGTTACACAAATAAATCACAGTAAAATTGCTGCTTGAGAAATATACTTCTCATTAAATCCTAAGTACATTTTCTTTTTCAATACCATCTTTAAAAATTACATTTAAAATAGTAAGATGACAAAAAATCCTTTTTAGCTCTCAAATAATATCTTAGAAAACAAGGGAAAACACTTTATAAGTTACTTTAATCCAGCTATATAACCTCCCTTAACCTCTATTTAAAAAGTTTCTTCTTTAATTCAATATCAAATAATAATAATAAGAGGTATGATACAGAGAAAAGAACATGACCTAAAACTAAAAGACTTGAGTCTTTCTATAGGCTTGCAGTTACTAGACACAAAATCATGGGCAAGACACTGAGTCTATATGCCTCAGTTTCTTCAGCCTACAATATTGTATGGATATTCTAAAAACCATAATATAAATTTTTAAGCAAAGGACTATGAAAACAGAGGCCAATCTGCTAACAGGAATGTCAAAGCACTAAATCAGAGAAAGTAGAGTTAGCATTCTATAAGGTAATGCAGAATCCCATTCACTTGATTAACTATACACGACAGATATGCCAACTGGCAAGAAATGGCCCAAGACAGAGTTCTAAAATTCCATTTTGGCCCATTTTAAGTTCTAGGGCTAACACTTGCCTGTTGAATGGAACATCTTGAAGGATCCGGTCACTGCAAAGTGAAAGGAGGCAATTCTTCTGTAACTAAAGAACCAAAGGGAGAAAGAAATTCCTGAATAAAATATTGCCTTGTTATTTTTTAACTAGGTGTAGCCTCTATAAAAAAAGGAAGATCACTGATGAAACACTAATGATTTCTTACAACTTTTGTTCTGCCTCCCTGCTTTTGAAAGACTGACTTCCACAGAACCCATGTGAGTTTACTTGTGCATATTCTTTCTCTTTTCCATTAGATGAGATAGGATAATAAATGGAATTAATATCAGCTAATCTCCCTTCCTTCTGGTGGCCTTTAGGTGGGTTCTGCTTTGTCCTCTAACCACCTGGCTTCCAGAGGCCATAAAAACCAAAGCCTAGGGGTGCCTGGGTGGCCCAGTTGGTTAAGTGGCCAGCTCTTGATTTCAGCTCAGGTCAAAATTTCAGGGTCCTGGGATTGAGCCCCACAACAGGCTCTGTCAGCGGGGAGTCTGCTTGAGGATTCTCTCCTTCTCCCTCTGCTCCTCCCCATGCTTGCATGCATGTGTGCTCATTCTCTAAAATAAAATCAATCAATCAATCAATCAATCAATCAATAAATCTCAAAAAACCCAAAAACCAAAAACAAAGCTTAAAGCTTATCCAATTTGGTAACTGCCCTCAATGAGGCTTTACTGATTCAATCACCAATCTGGATTGCCATTTTTTTTTAAAGATTTTATTTATTTGAGAGAGAGAGAGAGAAGGAGAGAAAGCACAAGCAGGGGGAGGGACAGAGAGAGAAGAGGCTCCCAGCTGAGCAGGGAGCCCAATGCAGGGCTGATGCCTGGACTCCAGGATCATGACCTGAGCTGAAGGCAGATAGATGCTCAACTGACTGAGCCATCCAGGCACCCCTGGATTGACATTTTTACTTGATTTTTGGCTTATGAGTATTTTTTATTAAGTTGCCAACTAGCTGCTAAGTTTTAAGAATGAAAAATATAATTTTTATATTTTCAGTTTTTATCCTGACAATAGGATAGGTTATATACCTACCATACGGCTAAAAGTAGAAAATCCACATCTAATTCATTTCTGTATGCCAGTACTTGATAGTGCCTGGCCCAGAACAGATGTGCTATGGGATATTTGCTGAAATTATCCAAAGTCAAGACTGAGGTGGAAGATGAGTTTTTTATGGTTTGCACTATTTCCCTCAATGTTTGGATTTAAATACTTTCAGGCAGGGAATGTACTCTTTAGTTTTCTACTTCTCTATTTTCCTATACTCAGTTATACCATAAATTTATTACTTTATAGCCTGCAAAGGCATTTGAATTTCCAGATTTGGTCTACTAAATTGAACTCTATGGAGGTAGGAGATGGGTGGGGGACACTAAAAGGACTATTTGAATAGGAATTCCCACAGGCTTACCTGCTGGTGATTGGGGAAATGTTCCATGGCTTTGAGAAGCAAATGGGTCACATCAGCCAGGAGTCGAACAGGCATTCCTGCAGCAAGATCCTGCTTAGTTAAGTTAAACACACAGGCGCTTGCAGCAAGTTGTACTGGCAAATTCATAGGGTGGTTTCTCATCCCAGTAACCACAAGCTAGAAAAAAAATTAGTTTTTATTCATGTTATTAATATAAGCCCTCTTAACATAGCAACATTACTTTTTTGATCTATAACAATTTCTAAGCAGTCTTAAGTTATCCTTTTTATCCTCATGTGCAAAGAGCCTAGGGCATAGCAATCACTTATCAACACGTAGTTCTCACCCACCTGATACAGGAAGGTATCAAGTTGCTCATGTCCAGAAATTTTTCTGTAGGGCTAATGAATCTTTTCTATTCACATAACTCATTTTTGTATTTTCCAGACCTAGTACAGTGCCTCTTATATTCTAAGCACTAAATAAATTCTTACTGAGTTTAGAGTAAACCAGAGGCAAACTTTTCACTTTCAAATCCCAACATTCAGTTTCTTACGAACACTGCTGAAGTCATAGTACAATAAAATCCATTTGCTTCCCTCTGGCCTCCGTAACTATTTCTCATCTTTTCCTCTCTCCTCAAACCCCAACAAATCCTCCCAATCCTCACTATTAGCTAAAGAACCTCGCTTCCAATTACACAGAGAAAATGTAAACATTCAGAAAAGAATTTCAGATTCTCACTACCACATGTATCCCCCTTGCCAGTACATAAACATGCATATGCTGTGTTTCTATTACCATAAATGATTTTTTTGGGTTCTTCTCTGAAGGTACTCCCTCCACTTACATGCTACATCTTTTGCTTTTTGTCTACTCAAGGACATTGCTTCAGCTGTTCTTCTATGTCCTATATCAAGTTTTTATTCTGTACTGGATCATTCATATCAGCATATAAAAAAGCTGTTTCTTTCTCTCATCTTAAAAAGGAAAAAAAATAGTTCCTCAGCCAACTACCATCTTTTACCTTTGCTCTCCTTTGGAACTGAATCCCTTAAAAGAATTTTCTATATTGTTTCATGTCTCTCTGTAACATTCTCTGAATGAATGAATGAGTAAATATTTCAGATCAGGACTAGAGAGGTTCTTTGTTGCTCAGGTTTATAGTAACCAAAACCAAAAAAAGGTAATTCATATACCAAGTGCCAATATCCTCTGGTATATATGGAGGGGTGGCCATGTTGGGGATAATATCCCAGTGATTGAAATGTTATTGGTTCCTATCCAAGCACCCTATTCTGAAAATTTAAGATAGTGGGGTGGTTAAGTCATTTCTCTCTGCTACTGACTTACTGTTACTTAACTTCATAGACCTGTAGTTACACAATCTGTAAGACTGTTGTACCCACTAAATGAGGCATCAAATATATAGTCCTACACTCACTGATTTCAAATGTGTATTAGGATTATCTTGGGGAATTATTAAAATGCAGATTCATGTACCTCATCCAGCCCTATTGAATCAAAATTTCCTAGAGTGGGGTTCACAAATATGCTTTTAAAAATAAATAATATTCCAGACTTCTGGTGGACAAAGGACACAATCTGATAAACACGGCCCTAAACAATAAAAAAAAATTAAGAATCTTTCTTTCTTGCTCTTCAAAAGCTATCTTGGTTAAGAGATTTTAATTGGGAAGTATCATGAATTAATTATGAAAGCACAGATGCTTAAAAGTGCCATGGGAAGGTGCCTTATGGAATACCAATATTATATATCTTTAAAAAGTCTATATGGAAGCAATACAATGCAGTGTTGTGATTCCAGTCATATAGTTTAATTTTCTACAGCAGATGGTGAAAAAAATATCAGTGGTCACTGGTTTTAGGTAGTTAAATATGAAATGGAAAGTATTAAACTTCAATAACACTATGGAACTATCTTCTCTCTCATTTATGGCTAACAACTGAAATCATACATCATCAAACCCATTACCGAGAAGAAAAAAAAAATCAAAGACGAAATGCAAATTTTCACCAATTTTCTTCACAAAGCCATCATCTGTATCCAGGGAGATAATTTCAAAGTTTTCATATCCAGCTTCTTATTCTTACCTTTAAAATTTCTGGCTTTGTTTTTTCCATCACATGAGTCAGGCTAAAAAGGTGAAATAGAGCTTCCCGGACAAAGAATGCCCGTTCACTGTACCGCTTCAATGCTTCTGCAATCTGAGTTTCATTGGCTTCTCCAGATACCTTTGAACATAGCCATAAGATTAGCTTTTAGGATTTCTTCAACCCTCTATCTTTCTCTAGCCAAACATCATTAGTATAGATGGAATCTGGGATAGCCATGTAAGTCTTGAGACAAATGGGAATGATTACTTTCCAACCCACTCAGAAGAGTCATCCTATGAAGGTGTACATATGCTAAAGAGATATATGCTAAAGATAGGCTTAGAATCTACTATAAGCCTATGGGTAACATTCTCTATACTGCACCTAAAGTAAATCTGTCTCTTAAGGTAATTCCTTTATTTCCCTTAACTCATGTTAAAGCCACTGGTCTTTTCCCCCTGATCTTTCAATAAGCCAAGCTCTTTCCCAGCAAAAGGCCATTATATATATAACATCCTTGCTTACTGAAATCCTCCTTTCTTTGACTAATTTCTACTTATCCTTCCCTATTCAAGTTAAATGACACTTCTTTAGAAAGGCCTTCCCTGACCTACCAATCTAAATCAGGTCCCCATGAAACATCTCCTTCATAACCATTACCACAATCCCTCCATTCAACTGACCCATTCACCACAGTACCCCAATAATTAGCATTATGTGTGGTTCAGAATAAGTGCTCAAGAAGTATTCATCAAATAACTGTTTTAATTAATTCCCCCAGATTTATCTAGCTCCCATTCAGCATCAAGAGATTCTGTTCAAGGGCACCTGGTTGGCTCAGTTAATAGAGCATGAGACTCGGGGCACCTGGCTCAGTGGGTTAAAGCCTGTCTTCAGCTCGGGTCATGATCCCAGGATCCTGGGATAGAGCCCTGCACTGAGCCCCGCAATGGGTTCTCTGCTCAGAAGGGAGCCTGCTTCCCCCATCTCTGTCTCTGCCTGCCTCTCTGCCTACTTGTGATCTCTGTCAAATAAATAAAATCTTAAAAAAAAAGAAAAAAAAATAGAGCATGAGACTCTTGAGGTTGTGAGTTTAAGCCCCACATTAGGTGTAGCATTTAATTTTTTAAAAAATATTTTATTTATTTATTTGAGAAAGACAGAAAGAGAGTGCACACTCCTACAGGAGCACAAGTTGGGAGGGGAGGAGCAGAGGGAGAGGGAGAAGGAGACTTCTCTTTGAGCTGGAAGACTGATGTGGGGCTCGATCCTAGGACACTGGGTTATGACCTGAGCCAAAGGCAGCCGTTTAACAACTAACTGATCCACCCAGGTGCCCCTGGGTGTAGTGTTTCCTTAAAAATAAATAAATAAACAGATAGATTCTGTTCAAAATTAGGTCTATCTCCCATCCAAGTACTAATGAGGCCCGACCCTGCTTAGCTTCCGAGATCAGATGAGATCGGGCGAGTTCAGGGTGGTATGGCCGTAGACTCAAAATTAGGTCTATCTAAGGAATGCCCCATTTATATAGATTCATACATATATCTTTTTTTTTTAAGATTTTATTTTATTTATTTATTTGACAGACAGAGATCACAAGTAGGCAGAGAGGCAGGCAGAGAGAGAGAAGGAAGCAGGCTCTCCAATGAGCAGAGAGCCTGATTCGGGGCCCAATCCCAGGATCCTGGGATCATGACCCGAGCCCAAAGGCAGCCGCCCAACCGACTGAGCCACTCAGGTGCCCCAGATTCATACATATATCTTAAACTGTGGTTCACACAGTATTGAGTAACCAAATGTATATAATGGAAAGTGACTTTTTATAAAAGTAATCCAACTGAAAAGTGAAAAATAAATGATTGGAATATCACCATTGATCCCCAATGAATTAATGGAACTAGTGTCAACAATCACTAACATCACAGAAAAAAACCAAACCAAACCATATATTATATACTTCCTTACTGAAAGAGCACAATACCTAAGAGTCCTGCCCAAGGGATCAAACTTGAGTCTGATTAAGCCTCCAAATCTAGCTACTAATTTGCAAAAAAATACAACACAGAAATATGCACTATGAGTATACAAACAGGAATATCCAGGCGGCCCTGGCTGGCTCAGCTGGTAGAGCATGCCACTCTTGATCTCGGGATTGTAAGTTCAAGCTCCACACTGGGTGTAGAGATGACTTTAATAATAATGATAATGATAATATTATTTAATATAATTGTTATTATTAATTAAGAAAATTCAGACTGAGACAAAGTCTACGAGTCAAAAAGGTTGGATCTTTTAATAGACAAATTATAAGGAAAAGAAATGAAAGGAGAAGGAATTTGTAAAATAAAGGTATTCAAAAGACATATAATTTTGTTTTTTTAGTTCTTTTTTTTTTTTTTTAAGGTTTTATTTATTTGTCAGGGTGGGGAGAGCGAGCAAGCGAGCAAGCACACACACAGGGAGAGCAGCAGGCAGAAGGAGAAGCAGGCTCCCTGCTGAGCAAGGACCTCAATGCAGAACCCAATCCCAGGACCCTGGGATCATGACCTGAGCCAAAGGCAGACACTTAACTGACTGAGCCACCCAGGTATCCCTCAAAGACATGTAATTTTAAAAAATGAGCAAGGATGGGGTGCCTGGGTGGCTCAGTGGGTTAAAGCCTCTGCCTTCGGCTCAGGTCATGATCCTGGGGTCCTGGGATCGAGCCCTGCATTGCACTCTCTGCTTAGCAGGGAGCCTGCTTATCTCTCTCTCTCTCTCTGCCTGCCTCTCTGCCTACTTGCGATCTCTGTCAAATAAATAAAATCTTAAAAAAAAAAAGATTAAAAAAAAATGAGCAAGATTAACTAAATGCCTAGAGATAAACAGGTCATAAAACTATTAAAAATTAAGGACATTATTATTATTATATTATTTTTTGAGGATTTTATTTATTTGACAGAGACATAGCGAGAGAGGGAACAGAGCTGGGGGAGTGAGAAAGGGAGAAGCAGGCTTCCCGCAAAGCAGGGAGCCTGAGGTGGGACTCGATCCTAGGACCCTGGGATCATGACCCGAGCCGAAGGTAGATGCCCAATGACTGAGCCACCCAGGTGCCCTGACATTATTATTAAAGATAGAATAGAGGTTACTTTTGTGGAGGAGAGAGCTGTGATCAAGGTGGGGCACAGAGAAACTTCAGGGTAGCTGAAAGTTCACTTGAAGTCTGAGTAATGGCTTCAAGTGTGTTCACTTTATTTGCATTTCTTTTTTTGTGGGGATGGGGGAAGACGGAGGGAGAAGCAGAAAGTCTTAAGCAGACTCCACACCTGGACAGAGCCCGACATAGGACTCGATCTCACAACCCTGAGATCATGACCTGAACAGAAATCAAGTTAGATGTTTAACCAACTAAGCCACCAAGGTGCCCCCCTTATTTGCACTTTTTCTTCCCTCCTTCCTTCCTTCCTTCCTTCCTTTCTTTCCTTTATGGGGGAGAGAGAGAGTGTGTGTGCAAGAGAACAAGCAGCAGAGACAGAGGGAGAAGGAGACTCCCTGCTGAGCAGGGAGGCTGATGCAGGGCTCCATCCCAGGACCCTGGGACCATGACCCAAGGCAAAAGCAGATGCACAAATGACTGAGCCACCCAGGCACCCCTGCACTTCTTAAGCTATACACCTCTTGTTTATGTAATTTGGCATGTCTTATCTATAAGAAGGTAAAAAAACAAAACAAAACAAAACCCAACCTGTCCTTCAGAGTTATAATCTCTTTAAATTGGAAGATTCAGACTACAGTACGGATCTGTGCCAATGGACACAAGAGCACATATTAAGTAGGCATTTGTAAGACTGTAGAAATAACAATGGAAGTTTCTTTTTTTTAAATAAATATATATTTTTAAAGAATCTGTGACCATTCTTGTGTTTCTCCTCACTCAAACAGCAAACCCACATCATCCTTGTAACAGCTGAAAGAGCTGAGCGAGGCAAAGGCACCTGGTAGTGCTAGTTGTACGGCTGTCCAAGGACCAGGCCTGTCCATCTACTATGAAGACAACTCTGTGCTCAGGGAAGCTAGCCCTGAAATGCTGTGCTCTCAAGCAGACACCCCACAACCTAGACTAGATGACAGTCATTTTTATGATCACACATCACACTAACTGGGTGCTGCCTGGTTGTAAGAAAAACAATAGTTGTCACTTGGACTGCAAAGCACCTTCTCTCCCTGAGAGCAGAACAATGGAAGTTTCTTTACAAATGCTTTTTAAACTCTATGAAGTAGGGGCACCTGGGTGGCTTAGTCAGTTAAGGGTCTGACTTTTCATTTCAGCCAGGTCATGATCTCATGGGGCTGAGATCGAGCCCCATGTGAGGATCCTTGCTCAGGGCAGAGTCTGCTTGAGATTCCCCTTTCCTCCCACTCTGTTCCTCCATCTGCTCGCATGCTAATAAAGGTAAATAAGCAAAATCTTAATAAAAAAAAAAAGAACTGTGAAATATACTACATGCATATTGGTCTTGATTATGTATTCATATATATAATTGGTTATTAAATAATAAAAATTTTCCAGCTGTTCAGTTCTTTTTGAATTATCCTGAACTTCTTCTTAGATTTTCTTAGATTTATAAAAACACTGAAATACTATGTGAAATAAAAAAGGTTGTAAGAGGGAATATGTTTAATGATTTTATCAGTAAGACTTCATTTACCTGTACTTGGTTGATTCAATTGCTTTATAAAATCTATATGAAATACAGCCTCAAGTTATCTTTGAGTGTAACTTTAAAGAACTTTTGTTACTGGAATGTTAAATATTCTAAGCGAATTTCACTGCATGTATGTTTTATTCAGTGATCAATACTTCTCTAGCCAATGATAAACCCTCAAGTCAAGTAGTCTGACCCCTCAAACTATAAGCATCTTCAGTTCAACCAATTTCATATGCTAGATGCTAAAAAATCAAGTTATCTATATGTAACAATTTAAAACAGAGATAGGGGCGCCTGGGCGGCCCAGTCAGTTAAGAATCCAATTCATGGTTTTGGCTTAGGTCATGATCTCAGGGTCATGAGATCATGCCCTGTGTCAGGCTCCATGCTCAGTGTGGAGTCTGCTTAAGACTCTCCCAGGGGGCACCTGGGTGGCTCAGTGGGTTAAAGCCTCTGCCTTCGTCTCAGGTCATGATCCCTGGGTCCTGGGATCGAGCCCCACGTCGGGCTCTCTGCTCCACAGGGAACCTGCTTTCTCCCCTCTCTCTGCCTGACTCTCTGCCTACTTGTGTTCTCTCTCAAATAAATAAATAAAATATTAAAAAAAAAAAAAAGACTCTCCCAGGCTCCTGGGTGGCTCAGTCGTTAAGTGTCTGTCTGCCTTTGGCTCGGTTCATTATACCAGGGTCCTGGGATCAAGCCCTGCATTGTGCTCCCTGCTTGGCGGGAAGCCTGCTTCTCCCTCTCCCCCTGCTTTTGTTTCCTCTCTTGCTGTCCTTTTCTCTTTCAAATAAATGAACAGAATCTTAAAAAAAAAAGGACTCTCTCCCTCCCTTCTGCCCTCCCCCACTCTTTCTCTTTCTCTTAGATCAATAAAATCTGTAAAAAAATTTAAAAAATAAAATAGAGGGGCGCTTGGGTGGCTCACTCAGTTATGTGCCTACCCTCAGCTCAGGTCATGATGGGATTGAACCCTGCATTGGGCTCCCTGCTCTGTGGGGAGCCTGCTTCTCTCTCACCTTCTGCCTGTGCTCTGCCTGCTTGTACTCTCTCTCTCTCTGTGTCAAATAAATAAATAAATAAAATCTTTGAAAATGCCCATAACCACTAAACTAAGCCTTGTAAATATTTAATATACAGAGTAGAACTAAAATTTATATTCTAAGGAAAACTTTTCTTACAGCACTCTATATATAACTCTATTAAAGCATCTCTCACACTGAATTAAATCTATTTTTAAATTTACCTGTCTCCTCTCCACTACACTAGAATTCCTTGATAGCAAGGGCACTAATTCAGATGTCTTTAAAAAGTACTTAGTAAATGTTTTTTGAAATGGATCAATTCTTCTGCCTAAAAACTTATATGGATCTTCACTAGGTATTGATTATTACAATTCAATATAGGAGTCTTAGTTCAAGGGAGAAGTATAGCATACAGATTTAAAGACCAAGAAATGGAACTCTCCAATATTTAGAGACCTGGGAGATGAGAAAGAACCAATAAAGGAAATTAACCACGGTAGTAAGAAAAGTTTGAAAAAAAGACAAGAGTGATACCTAGAAAGCTAACTAAAAATGAGAACTAATATTGGGTTTAGCACATTTCTAGTGATTCTTAGGAACTAGGAACCACAGCTTAGTAGATAACCCCAAAGTCCAGGAGTGAGATGGCCAACGAATCCTAGTCACAGAAAAATGGAAGGTTCAGAAAACTAATGGTGATAGAAGAGCAAATTGGGTGAGGAAACAATGATAGAAATTCTATGGTAAGAAAATCCTCTGTGTTAGGACTAGAAATTGAGGGGAAAGTAAAGAACTAAGATTCTCAAACAGAGACAATGAGATGTAATGGAAAGGACACATACTTTGGAGTCAAAATAGTCCAAGATACAAAGGCAGACTCCAGTATCAGCTGGCTGTCACCCTTAAAGCCATTCCCTCTCACTGAGGACAATAATACCTCTCTTGCAGAGTCAAGAGATTGAACTAGGTAATACACATCAAAGTGCAAAAACCAAACCATTTGTTCTTATAACCACCCCTTCAGAGTACCATCTAGTGCCTTATAAGGAATACTGGGAAGTCACAGTGTCTCTATTTCTTGCATTCCTTAGTGTGGCCTAAAAAAACAAAGTATGTAATGCCAAAAAGCCAACCTCAACTAGTTTACTTTTAAAAGATTTATTTATTTATTTATTTGGACCGGGGGTAGGGGTTGGGCAGGGGCAGGGGGAGAGCAGAAGAGAAACCTAAGCAGACTCTGCACTGACCACAGAGCCTGACACGGAGGTTGGAATTACGGGGTTGATCTCACAACCCTGAGATCACAACCTGAACCCAAACCAAGAGTCAGATGCTTAACTGACTATGCCACCAGGTGCCCCCTCAACTAATTTAAAGCATCACAACACTAAGAAAATATTTCAGACAAGTTTTTCAACAACTTGGCTGAACTGGGCAATTTTTAAGAAGGAGATGTGGCAATCTCAGCTCTCCTCCCTTAACATGACTTATTACCAGATCTCAAATCAGTAAATAATTTAAAAGGAACATTAATTTTTATATATAGGTGAACAAAGGGGAAAGTTCCAATGATCTCTTTTTGAGTTTGTGTTTTGTTCTGAGTAATCTCTACACCTAACAGGGGCTTGACCTCATATCCCAAGATCAAGTCCCATGCTCTTCTAACTGAGCCAGTAAGGTGCCCACCAACGATCTTTTTCTAAAATAAATAAATAAATAAATAAATAAATAAATAAATAAATAAAATTACTTTAAAACAATGATTCTCAATATTGGCTGAATATTGTAACACCTAAGGAGTTTTAGAAAATACTGATTCCTGAGTCCTACCTCCCTATGGCTCTGATTTAATTGTTCAAGCTCCACAAGTGATTTCTTTTATTTTTTTTTAAAGATTTTTAAAAATTTATTTATTTGATAGACAGGGATCACAAGTAGGCAGAGAAGCAGGCAGAGAGAGAGGGGGAAGCAGGCTCCCTGCTGAGCAGAGAGCCCGATGTGGGGCTTGATCCCAGGACCCTGGGATCATGACCTGAGCCGAAGGCAGCAGCTTTAACCCACTGAGCCACCCAGGCGCCCCAAGTGATTTCTTTTAATTAAAAAATTTTTTTCAGGGGTGTGTGGCTGGCTCAGTTGGTACAGAATGTGATTTTTTTTTTTTTTTTTTTTTGGTGGGGCGGGGAGAAAAAGAAAAAGAAGGGTGGGGGAAATAGGGTTAGAGAGAGAATCCTGGCCAGGCTCCATGCCCAGTGGAGAACCCCACATGAGGTTCTATCCCACAACCCAGAGATCATGACCTGAGTTGAAATCAAGAGTTGGAGGCTTAACCTAACTGAGCCAACCAGGTGCTCTCAGAGCATGTGACTCTTGATTCTGGGGTGGTGAGTCTGAGCCCAAAGTTGGGTACAGAGATTACATAAAATAAAATCTTTAAAGTAAGTAAGTAAATAAATAAATAATTCCCCCCAGCTTTATCAAAGATATAGTTGACATATATCATTGTGTAAGTTTAAGGTATCCAACATGATGATTTGATACATGTATATACTGGGAAATGATTACCATGATAAGGTTGATTAACATAAACATCATTTCACATAATTACATTCCAGGTGATTTTAACTGTAGTGCAGGGTGAGAATCCCTACTTTAATGTTTACATAGGAGGAAAATAGATAATGATACCAAGAAAAGTAGGTGTTTCATATGGTCAAGATTTCAAAGTAATAACAGCTCCATTTGTGAAATCAAATTTGTTTCACAGAGGCATTGTGAAATACAGATGTCCTACTAGCCTCTATTTTATAAGTCAGGCTAATTCACTGGAGGGTCGTCTGTTGATTGTAAGAAGAAATCAGCAAAAACTGTACTGCTCTGGGATCATATTACAGGATCTTTGCCTTAAAAATATTATTTAGCTTAACATACCAGGGACACATTCCTTTCATCCTTTAGGATGAAGGACAAGCTCACCTCTTTTAGGAAATTCTCCCTCAATTCCCAGCCCACAGGGGGATTTCCTCCCCTTTTAATTTTTAGAATCCTTTACTATTAGACCAATTTGTTTGGCAGTTAAGTAACATTACAAAAGTAATTTACATTTTTTTATTTCATCAACAAACCCTGTGCTAAAATCTGTCTTGTTCCATAACAAATTGTTAAATAAGTTCCTCATACTTCTTATTGCCCTGCACCTGGCTTATGTGACCTTTCCAAGTCTGACCCTGGGGCCTGCCTACTTTTCCAGCCTCATCTCATTGCTCTGTGATTTTCTACTTTTGAGCTCTAGCCACAGTGGCCTTTCTTTCAGTTCTTTGGATGTACCGTGCTCCATTCTACCACACATATTTTGCATATATTATTCTCATTGCCTGGAATGTTCTCTACCAAGCTATTCACCCTTAAAATCTCCACTCATTCATCAATTCTTCAGAGAAGCCTTAAATTAAGTCAAGTCTCTCTGTTAAACATTTTCATATATAATACTGCGTTATCTTTTACACAGTACAGTTTAAAGCATATATATAGCATGTATGATATACATAAATATATATGTATGTGATATATACATATTTAAATGTATGTGTGCGTATGTATATTTAGAGCACACACATACTGTTGGCACATAGTATTTGATTACTTGATTCCCTCACTAAATTACAAGCTCCATGAGGGCAAAATC
This sequence comes from Taxidea taxus jeffersonii, assembly GCA_003697995.1. NCBI lineage: Eukaryota > Metazoa > Chordata > Mammalia > Carnivora > Mustelidae > Taxidea > Taxidea taxus. The sequence goes on from RCUC01148198.1 coordinate 27,717, forward strand.
ATGCCTGTTTGCCCTCACCATCAAATCCCATGCCCAGCATGGTGACCAGTACACATAGGCACTTGGTAAAATATTGAATGAATAAAAAAAAAAATAACTCAAAATCATTTTCTACATTCTGTTTTTTAAGGCCTAAATTTACAAATACCTAAGAACTGAGATGTTTATATTTACAACGAAACTTTCCTTCTCCTTTTTTGAGTCTGTCATGATTACTCAAAAAAGATACCTTGCCTTTTGGGTCACAATATCTACTTTCAGGCCATCCCTGACTCTGCTCCAGGTAGGATCAAAGGATGCTTCTGCTTAAATAGTGTAGGTAGTAGGGGGAAAAAATGGGGCTCTGGAATTAGATGTAAATCCAAATGTTGGTTCTCACTAACTGTAAATCATATAATTTCTGAGCCTATGGTTCTCATCTATAAAATGGGGCTAATACCTATCAATGTAAGGCATCTAGAGGATCTAGTGTATATTAGGAAATATTAGTTTTCCTTAAACTTGTCACAATTCTATCCTTCAAGGTATGACTCAGATACCATCTTTTCCATCAAGCCCCAAATTCTCCAGCTGGAAGAAATTTCTTCTACTGTTTTACAGTGATTACACTGATCTTTGGCTTTATAGTTATTTATGATTGTATCATCATCAAGACTAAGCTCCTTAGAAGCAGATCCTATATCTTTTTTATCTTTGAATCCCAAGTACCAAGCAGATGAATTTAAACCATTAGGCATGAAAAACCTTAAGAAAAGCAAAATTACACCATTTCTATGGTAAATATCTCCTTGGAGAACTTAACTTCCCAATGGATATCAATTCAAGGAGTATCCTTAGTTTTTTTAAAGTGACCAATTAGAAATGGTATGTTATAGTGGTTCAAAATATCTAAATATTACCATCATAAGAACTATCATTTATCCAAGGCCTACTACATGACTTGCACTTTACATATATAATTACTAATCTTTAGAAGAATTCTGTTAGATAGAATATCTGTTTTATAAATAAAGAAATGGAAACCCAAAAAGTTACATCATCTCTCGGTCTGGGTCATGAAGCAAGCCAGCTAGGATTTTAATTGGGACTCTCTGACTTGAAAGCAAGGCCTTTCCACTATACAATGCCTTCTTTCAGACATGTTCCATATATTGTTAGACATTCATCTTAATGGAACCTTATGCAGCTAAGACACTGGTCAGCCTGACAAAATAATACATTTTTAAAGTCTAACCTTTAAATGTCCTTCACCGGTGAGGAATTCAGAGTAACCTGCATCAGTGGCCAGCAAACCTACAAACTGCATGCTGGGCCGTTGTTGTATAAAGGCTTCAACAGCTTTATCTGTCACATGCTTTCTCCCAGAAACATCCAGGGAGACGAGGTTGGGTAGGATGTCTTTTTGTTCTAGTAAGCGAAGAGCTATGTCTGATGTAAACTGTTTATCATCTGAAATGTCAAGGTGATTCAGATGTTTTAGTTCCCGCACAACATCCAATATCTGGGTAGTTGTCATTTTTAAACACTTCAAGTGGTGCATGGTTAGAGACTTGAGTCGGTCTTTGCAGGCCAGCAAAGCTGTGATGTCTGTGATTGAGGTGTTAGAAATATCCAGGCTCTCTAATCTTGGCAATGAGGCAACTTCAGCGAGGTCTTCATTATAAAAGAGAACATTGGTGATGCTTAATGCTCGAAGGCCAGAAAGTCGGCTGAAGCACCGCTCATAAGGATCTTCAAGGGAAAGAGTTAATGAGTTCAGCACTAGGCACTGGAGATTTTGCTGGATCCATTTGTTACTGCCTAGCCCACTAATGATGTCTGTAATGGTGATGTCTGCATTCACACCTGTAGCATCAAGTTCCACTAACTTGTGATGGCAGAAGGCTTTCCGGAAAGCAACAGCAGAGATCTTGGCTTTGCGAATGCAAGCACGCTTTAAGCGCATCTGGTTGCCCCTGAAAATACCTACAGTTCCATCATTCAGTAGACCTGAAAAAAAACAAGCAACACTCAATTTCAAAAAATAATTAAAGAATAGCTAAAATTTCCAGCATACTTACATTTCCAAAGCACACTCATATAACAATATTTCATTTAATATACATAACAATTCCATCGGGTAAGAATATTATTATTACAATTTAGAGATGAATACACTAGGGCTGAGAAAAGTGGCTTACCAAGATCACAGAACTAACAAGTGACTGTGGTATATTTTACAGATATTCACTAACATCTGGTTCTATACACACACACACATACATATTTAGCACATGCATATCTACAAATCATTTAGATCACTGGCTAGATCTGAAATCTTATTAAAAGGATCTAGAGGTTATGGGGCGCCTGGGTGGCTCAGTGGGTTAAAGCCTCTGCCTTCAGCTCAGGTCATGATTCCAGGGTCATGGGATCGAGCCCCGCATCGGGCTCTCTGCTCAGCGGAGAGCCTGCTTCCCCCTCTCTCTGTCTCTGCCTACTTGTGATCTCTGTCTGTCAAATAAACAAATAAAATCTTTAAAAAAAAAAAAAAAAAGGATCTAGAGGTTAGGGGCCTGGTTGGCTCAGTCGTTAAGAGTCTGCCATTGGCTCAGGTCATGATCCCAGGGTCCTGGGATAGAGCCCCAAGTCTGGCTCCTTGCTCAGCAGGAAGCCTGCTTCTCCCTCTCCCACTCCCCCTGCTTGTATTTCCTCTCTCTCTGACTCTCTCTGTCAAATAAATACAAAATAAAATCTTTAAAAAAAAAAGGATCTAGGTTATAGTCAACTTTCTGTCAGATTAAATTCAAACAAAGTAGATACAGGAACCTCTTAAAGTCCCTTAGAGATCTACGTGACTAGCAATTAACATTGCCAGAAGTATATGATACTTTGGAACCACATCAATCTCAACAATATGACCTATCAATTAAACAACATTTCCTGTGGAAGTAACAGGCATGCCAATAAAAGATAGCCTAAGAACAGTCCAGGGTGAGTGCACAGTTGGGACCAGGTAAATAAATAGCCTGGAGTCAAGGGAAGAACTCTAAGTAGCACCTCAGCAGACTCATACTAAACAGACTCATACAGCTTGGGCTAAAGATACCACTAAGGGTCACCCTTGTATTGGAACTAAAGTCTTTTTTTAAAGGGAACACTGCTTTCTAGTGGATTTTGCAGGCTTATTTATGGTTAAAAAGTTAAAATCAAGAAAAACCCTTACCTGTCACAGTGGACAAAAATGACCACATATTTTTTTATAAATATTTTTATTTATTTATTTATTTATTTGACAGACAGAGACCACAAGTTGACAGAGAGGCAGGCAGAGAGAGAGGAGGAAGCAGGCTCCCCGCTGAGTAGAGAGCCTGATGTGGGGCTCGATCCCAGGACCCTGAGACCATGACCTGAGCTGAAGGCAGAGGCTTTAACCCACTGAACCACCCAGGTGCCCCCAAAATGACTACATATTAAGAACTCCATTATTCTAGAGCTATACTGTCCAAACCAGTAGCCACCAGCCACACACAGCTATTGAGCACTTGAAATGCAGATAGTCCAAACTGAGGTTTGCTCTAAGTGTAAAATATACATCAGATCTTGAAGATTTAGTAAAAAAAAAAAAAAAAAAAAGTAAAATATCTCATTAATAACTTTCATATTGACTACATGTTAAAATGGTATTTTGGATATACTGGCTTGAATAAAATTATGAATTAGTTTCACCTTTTTATACATTTAAAATGTGGCCACTAGTAAATTTAAAATTATCTATGTGGGGGTGTCTGGGTGACTCAGCTCAGCTGTGCCTTCAGCTCAGATCATGATCCCTGGGTCCTGGGATTGAGCCCTGTGTTGGGCTCCCTGCTCCGTGGGGGGCCTGATTCTCCCTCACCTAGCCCCCCTGCTTGTGCTCTCTCTCTCCCTCTGTCAAATACATAAAATTTTTTAAAAATAAAATAAAATAAAATTACATATGTGCCTCAAAGTTGTGGCTCATGTTTTATTTCTCTTGAGCAGTGCAGTTCTAGAGATAGTGTTTTAAATTACCGGAATTCTATTTCAGGGGAGTAAATTTCATGGTAAGGTTCCAGCCATTGAACAGTTATTAAACAATTACTATATGTCAAACACTACCAAATGTGTATACAAAGAAAATTAAGTTATGCCCCTATACTCAAAGAATTCAAAATTCCATGGAGTGAAAGCGTTAATGTAACAAAATGAGATCTATGGTATATCAGAGTCAAGTACAAAGTACCATGGAAACAAAGAAAAGGAAGCAACCCATCATTCCTGAAGACCTAGAAAGATTCAACAGAAGAGGTAATCTTTGAGTAAGTCCTTCAAAGATGAAGGAAAAATTCAAAGAGGGAGAAAGAAGGTGAGGGGTATTAAAGGAAGACAAAATAAAGCTTTAGCCCACCCATATATCAAATCAATTATGTTGTACACCTGAAACTAATATATGTCAATTTTATCTCAATTTTTAAAATGCCCCCCAAAAGGCTTCAGACATGTAAAAGCACAACACATAATTAGAAAATGACATTGCTTGGGTGTAAGAAACAGGTAGAGCTATAAGATGTTTCCCTGATAAAGAGAGGAAGAACACTGGTAAAGACCAAGATAGGACTGAGAACATGGTGTAATCCTAGAGATTGAAGCATGCAAGTGGGGAGAGGCAAGAAATGAGGTGGGAAGGTAAGTTAGGGCTAGATAACACTGAAAGATAAAGAAAAGCAGAGCGGCTAGGGACCTTGGGACCCAAAAAATGATATGGTGAGGTTCCTCAATTTTTTTCTTGCTCTATATATCTCAGACTTGAAGTTGAAGAAGTTGGTAACCCAGAAATGCTGACAAACAGAGCCACCCCCAAAAAGGGCTCCAAAATAATCTTCTCATTCTAGCTAAAGAACCAGGAAGAAAGCAGTTTAGCAAGACAGAAAACTTTCAGACAAGAACTACTTTCCTTCAGCCAAACACCACAGAAAAGACTGTGGTCCCAGCACCCCCCAACACCAGCATATGCCACAAGAGGAGCCTAGACTTTTACCCTTGCTAGCTGTAACGAGTTGTTCCAATCTCTCCATAGGGAGGTGTTAGAAAAGGCTGAGTAGGGAGCCAAGACTTTCATCTACTTTTTCCCCTGTGATGGTGATAGATACTATGTGGGGAGCCTGGACTTTCACATTCATTTGGCAGTAATGAGGTGCTCCTCCCCCTCCCTGCTGGGGTGATCTCAAAAAAGGCCTAAAGAAGAGTCAAGACTTTCACTACTGCCCAACAGTAATGAGGCCACCTCACCCCAACATGGTGTCAGTGGAGGCCAACTGGGGAGAGAAATGAAGTACTCACACTCCTCTCAGCTAGGGAGGTATCAGTAGAGTCCTAGTGGGGAACCAGAATGCCATTCCCTGCAAAACAGTAATGAGAAGCCCCATGTTTTGGGTGTCAAAAGAAGTCACATGGAAACCGGAACATTTACCCCAATCTGGCAATAACAAGGCAGTGCCTCTACCTTCCCTTGCTAGAGTGGTGTCAGAGACACAAACTAAAACAGCAAAGTCTCCTAATACCCTAAATGTCCAGATTTCAATAAAAAATCACTCATCATACCAAGGACCAAAAAGATCTCAAAATAAGAAAAAGAAAATCTATAGATATCAACACTGAGATAACACAAATGTTAAATTTGACAGATTTTAAAGAAGCCATCATAAAAATGAATGTGAGCAATTATAAACATGCTCAGAAAGAAATAAAAAATAGAAAGCCAAAACAAAGAAACAGAAAATGTGAAGAACCAAATGGGGCACCTGGGTGGCTCAAGTCGGTTAAGTGTCTGCCTTCAGCTCAAGTCATGATCTTGGGGTCCTGGGATTTGAGCCCTGTGCTGGGCTCCCTGCTCAAGAGTGAGTCTGCCTGTCCCTTGCCCTCTGCCCCTCCCCCACACCACTCATGCTCTTTCTCTCTCTCTCAAACAAATAAAGAAAATCTTTAAAAAGAATAACCACCACCACCACCACCACCAAATGGAAATCTTAGAAATGAAAAACAAAACAATGGTTTTGCTCTCAAATTTTGATATCATAGACATACATTCAGTAAAACAGGTTACTCCTGGCCTCTCTAAGTCAACAATCTACATTAAGTAAATGTTTCTAGTAGCTAAATTTAAGTCTCTACATTTAAGAGTAATAGAATTAAAAGAGCAAAGAATTTTTAAAAGAGCATGAGATCTAGAAATCAATTCTATGTTTAAATCCTGGTTCCAACATTTATTTGCTCTTTGAAACTAGACAAATTATTCCACAAGTCTCAGATTCCTTATCTGTGAAAGGAAGACTCCTTATTATAAAAGATAAGATTCTTCATCTGTTGTGTGCTTGGCACTATGTTAAGTATTGAATAATTATATTTTCCTCACAGGGACTGCTGAAGATTAAATAAGACAATGTATATAAAAATCATTCTGTAAACTGAAAGCACTACCCAATATGTCATTACGATATCTGAAGGAAATCTTTCTAGATTATCTTCCCCTTCTTTCAAATATAAACATACTGAAGAATCACCTATCTTTTTTCCATGACCAATAACTGTACTTGCTACAATGTATTTAAGCCAAATCTTCCTTTACCATCGTGCTACCCACTTGGGGCTGTTAGTTGTTCCCTTCAGATTATTAATTCTTAACTTGTTATGGTGCACCATGTACATTTAAGAATATGCTGTAGGTTATCTACACTGATGTGGGTGTTAGCTAGATGTGGGGCTCAACCCCAGCACCCTGGGATCAGACACTTAACCGACTGAGCCACCCAGGCACCCCCAAGGGCTTCTTTCAAGGACTGAAGTACAGAAGCCTAAATGCAAGGATTTCACCTCAAAGCATTTTTTCTTTCTTTCTGTTTTAGGCTATAAAGAGCTGAGCTGACCAGCAATGTGACCTCCAGGGAAGTGTGGTACTATTCAGGGAATATAAGCCCTCAGTCACCTAGGAAATCTAGTTGACTGTTCAAGGATGCAATCCATAGTGTTTCAAAAGGTATTACTCTTTTTTTCCCCCCCAAAAGGCATTATTCTTTTCAATTTAATCCCAAGGCAGACATGGCTGACCATGTCAAGGTATAACAATTTAGATTAGATATATAACACAGAGACATTATCATTATGGCAAATATCTTATTCTGATTCCTGGCTCTTAAACACACATTTCCTAGAAAATTTTTAGCACCATGACATAGAATAAGCAACAATTATGACAAAGGAATCAAAGATCCCAATAAGTAAAACTTTTAGCATCGGGCTTATTTTAATAAAAACTGCTACTAATATCATTATTCTTTTGAGTTGGGCAAATAAAAAAATCTGAATGTAAATAAGTTATGACTTTCTAAAATCATTATGCTATTAGAAAAAATATTATAAATTCTAAAAGTATTCATAGAACTTTTTCCATTTTATTACAAAAATGTTCAAATACACAGAAAAACTGATGAAACTTTAAAATTGTGACAAAATTGGCATTATGTTCTTTTACATATTGTTAGCAGTATCCACTCTTTTTTTTCAATTTTTTATGTTTTAATTATTACCTATCTTAATCTACATCTGACAAATTCATAAATTGAATTTCAAGCTTGTCATGTAATATACAACACAGCCTGGAAATACTGTAAGGTTTTTCTTCCCACAGATTGCTTTTTCAATTTTAATTTTTACTACTGAAATATAGTTGAGATACAATATTATATTAGTTTAAGGTTAGTACTATCCACTCTTGTCGCTTTAGCAAAGAGATTAATTCTGAACACTTTTTGATGAATGAGGCCAGAAATAACATTGAGGTAATACAAATGAGGACAGTAAGTTATTTCTCTGACCCTCAGTTTTCTCATCTGAAGGCAGCTTGAAAAGAAGAGGTAGAAAGCACATTCTGATGACACTACTCTGGAGGATAATTATTTAGTTACACTTATTTGAAAACTGCTTCCATTATTTTACCCATATAAAGCATTTGCCACAGAGCTAGTATATAATAACAATTATTCAATAAATGTTAGCTGCTAATATTAGCTATCAGTAGTTAGATTTCAAAAAGAATCTGGCAATTAAGACTCTATTTAACATTTACTCTTTTGAATTACAAGATTAGTTATATGTATATATATTTAAATTTAATATGTTAAGCATAGTCATTAAATTGAGACCAAAAAGAAATGAAAGCACTGACATAATCTCTTAACTTGTTGTGCAGCTTTGTAAGGAACCTTTAACTTTACCATATATATAGTACCTACTGATATCAACCCAGTTCCTTTGGCAGGCTGAATTCAAAGAGACTACAGACTTGAGCAACTTAGTGAAAACCAAGGAGTTCAAGCATCTTTTTTCCAAAATTATTCCAAAATGCCTCAGTTATACCTTTATTTCTCCCACCCTTCCTTGGAATACATTATCTGGATTCATAAAAGCCACAGCAAAGTGTACAGTATTCTCTGGCATATAGGAACAGGAATATCTCTAATGTGGTTGTAGGAAGATTGTGTGGCAGTGAAAACAGCACAGATTTGGAATCAGACTTCGATTTGAACTAGGACTCTACCATTTACTAGCATTATGACCTTTAACAAGCTACTTTTCTGAGTCAGTTTCCATATCTGTATATAAATGGGGTTATAATAGTTATCTTTTTTAATAATGGTTATTTTATAAGGGTTTTGAGAAAATCCAAGGAAAACATCAAATTCCTGGCACGTAACAGATAATTGGTAAATGATAGTAATTATTATTGCTATTTTATAGTTGTGGACAAATTATATTTCCTACTTGAAAGAGTTTATCAACCAGAAATGAAAAATGGCATTATTTATTTCAACTTAAAACTTAATCAGAAATAACAAAAATCCTCTGCATAAACAGAATTCCACAGATAAGACTCTCCCAACTTATTTTCAAAATTCGTTTTTGAAAACAGAAGCACTAAATTAGCTATGCTTTCCCAATTCAAAGGTCAAAAGCAGAAACTCGTTTTTCCATAATAGTGTTTATTTATTTTTCCCACTGCCAAATGAAGATGTAAGGTATTTTATACCAGCAAACTTCTAAAGGGATATTTTGAAAGCTAAGTTATTTGGGGGGCGCCTGGGTGGCTCAGTGGGTTAAAGCCTCTGCCTTCAGCTCAGGTTATGATCTCAGGGTCCTGGGATCGAGCCCTGCATGGGGCTCTCTGCTCAGCGGGGAGCCTGCTCCCCACCCCACCCCCCACCTGCCTCTCTGCCTACTTGTGATTTCTCTCTGTCAAATAAATAAATAAAAATCTTTTTAAAAGAAAAGTTATTTTTGCCATGGGAAAAGCAGAAAAAGAAGAAGAAAGAAAGAGAGAGAGAAAGAAAGAAAAAAAAAGGAAGCAATTTTCCTAGATTAGAAAAGAAAAATGCTTATTCCAAATTACATAGTAAGTGGCAGGACAGGAAAAAATAAATGAATTTCTTTTCCTGGAATCAGACTCATCTGGCCTTTTCTAAGAAAATAATTAAATGCCACAGCAGGCCTCAAAATCCAATGCCAATTAACAGCACGTAATTCTTATTTCCTCTGTGTATTTTTTACCATGAAAAGCCATGGTCTGAAGCAGTCGATCAGCCACCTCCTGTGGGAATACTCCAGGTTCCTGCAGACACAATGTTCCATCTTGTCTTGCTGAACAGAACTTCTCAAGGTGAGTAGTCAGGAAATTCAAGCAGATATCAAGTAAGGAATAGGGAGATGCCTCCTCCTTGGAGCCCAGGAAAAAACATAAAGGGAAGATAAAAGCCAACAAGTTAGTTTCCAGAAAAATAGAAAATAAAACTCTCATGAACTCATTCAAGAAGTATTTTTACTCAGTGTCTACCATATGTTAGATACTGTGTTAGGTGCTGGGAATACAATAGGTAACCCATGTTCTCAAGAGGCAGAAGAAAAATGTTTAAATGAATATTTACATAAAATATATTACATACTATATTAGAAGACATATTGAGTAGTGTGTAAGTACAAGCAGGGTGTCCTAATCAGTCAAGGATGGTCAGGGAAGACCTCAAGGTATAGAGATTAATCTTCCTAAATTACTACCCATGACCATCCCCTGGTCAACTCTTTCACAGATTTCCATGGGCCTGAAGATAAAAAATAAAATTCTTAGATTATAAGACTGATGCCAGAGTCCTTCCAAAATCTAGACCAAATTTACTCTCAAACTTGATATTCCACCAAATCCCCATCCCAATCTTATAATTCAAATATGATGAATTTATTTGGGTAAAAGAATTTGCTATAGGTGTTAACATCCTCAAAATAGAAAAAGGCTAACCCCGTTATTCCAGTCTGAGGAATAAGAACTAATCAAATAAGCACAAAGATTTAAGTGTAAGGGTTTTAACTATACTGTAAATGTCCCCAGTAATAACAATGTAATTAAAATATAATTATAGTAGCTATCATCCATTAAGTGCTTTTATGACTGTGCTGAGTATCTTACATGAATTATCCATTATTTCACTTATTCCTTTATCCCATTTTATTTTTATTTTTTTAAATAATTTTTTAGGGGTGCCTGGGTGGCTCAGTGGGTTAAAGCCTCTGCCTTCGGCTCAGGTCATGATCCCGGGGTCCTGGGATCGAGCCCTCCATCAGGCTCTCTACTCAGCAGGGAGCCTGCCTCCCTTTCTCTCTGTGCCTGCCTCTCTGCATACTTGTGATTTCTATCTGTCAAATAAATAAAATCTTTAAAAAAAAAA
>RCUC01148199.1:0-13491 GCA_003697995.1 Taxidea taxus jeffersonii
TCTCTGCCTGCCTCTCTGCTACTTCTGCCTACTTGTGACCTCTATCTGTCAAATAAATAAATAAATAATCTTAAAAAAAATAAAAATAAGACATAATATTAAGAGTTCTGCCTTTTGAGTGAGACCTAGATTCATATCCTATCACTGCTATATTCTATCTAGGTCTTCTTGGCAAGTTCTTTAAGTCTCAAAACTTCAGATTTTTAATTCTTCAGTCTTTGAAATTCTGTAAGCTGACACCTTACAGGGCTTCTGTGAGGATTAAATGACATCATGTGTGTAAAGTGCTTATTATAGAACCTTACGCATTTAAAGGCCTCCACAAGTAGTAGTTTACTACTGCTAATAATAACTCTTCTTGCATATGGCCTGATAATTGCCTTGGACTTGGGAGTTAGCCTTAGGCAGTAAGACATCTTCTTGGACTGAGAAAGGGCAGTGTGGCTGAAGCCTACAAATTGTATTTTTCATCTCCCTCAGTGCCCATTTTTGTTTCTGTTTTTTAAAAAATACAGCCCATGCAATTGCATATGCATAAAAGGATTTGAAAGAATATATATTCCAGAATATTAATAAATATTTATAAAGGATGGGACTATAATGACTTCCACAAATTATCTTTTACATTATTCTGTATTTTTTTTTTCCTACAATATATCACTTTTCCCATCAGGTAAGAATTAAGACTTTAAAAAACAAAAGGGAAAAAGATCTTGTGACATAATAGAAATAATCATTTATAATGCAGTTGCTCACTAGTTACTATATTCTAAAAAATCAGAGAAAGGATAACTTGGAAAAGTTAAATCCAATCAGGAAAATCTTAGAAATGAGAAAAAAGACATGCTGATATTATCTAAGAATAGTTTCTAGAAATTACCACTTTGAAAATTTAATATCAATAATGTATTTTTCATCTCACTGCTAAATGAGAGCTTTTTGAAACTATTAAATATCTTTTTTTTTAATTAAGATTTTATTTATATGTCAGAGAGAGCACTCACAAGCAGGGGTAGCAGCAGGCAGAGGGAGAAGCAGGCTCCCGCTGAGCAAGAAGCCAGATGCGGGACTCGATTCCAGGACCCTGGGATCATGACTTGAGCCCAGGGCAGATGCTTAACTGACTGAATGACCCTGCCATCCTAAAATTATAAAAATCTTGAACAACTTGTAATGATGTTACATGGGTTATCTTTTCTTATTTCTTTTTTAAGTATGAGGTTGCAGTCACATTGGACTACTGTGTATGAGAGAAATGAACCTAGTCAGTGTTGTATTGCTCGCGGTATTTCTTGAAATGAATTAGTGGCATTCATACACTATTTGTTTCCTACCTAAATATCCGTTTGTGAAGGTGGGGAATTTTGTTATTTTTGTTCTGTCTGCATACATATACATGCGCATCCTGTTAATTACATTGTTTGAGGAGGAAGAATTTTGTATACAAATAGTAGCATATTTTCCAGTGTTTCTCTGATGAAATCTAGTTCAAAGAAAATGTTACTTGGCAGATTTGTAGGTTTTTATGTCACCACCGCTTCCTAATGTATGCAGAAAGCATACCTTCATAACTTAAAAGCAAAAAACATGAATCATCTGTTAGTATTGATAATTCTCTCTGTTCCTACACTAAAAAAAAGTTAAGACTTTGAAGTGCTTGTGAAAAACACCACTTTAGTTCAGTTTCACCTTGTGTATGTTTTATTAAAATAAATATTGGAGATTATATCATGAAAAGATCCAGAAAACTTGCAAGGTTAAGCATCATTTTGTAGAAATACTTTGTCCTTTACCTGAAATTGATAGTAGAGCAAATTGTCAGGTATAATTTTGGAGAAGTAATTATATGCTCATCTAGAGAATTACTTATAAAATTAATGTTTTAAAATACAAATTTTATTGACCCTTGAAACTTACTTTTCTTTAATGAAAATATACACTAGCCAAATCTTTACAAAATTATATTTTAGTTTTTTTGACAATGTGAACTCTACTTTCTAAAGGTAACCTAAATGGTAGCAGAAATCACAAATTTTCACTAAATTTGCTTTTCTGTGTATTTCAGCTGTATTTCCTGAAGAACTAGGTACTAGTGTTCCTTTAACTGATGTTGAATGCAGATCATTGATCTATAAACCTCTTGATGGAGAATGGGGTTCCAATCCCAGGGATGAAGAATGTGAAAGAATTGTTGCAGGAATAAACCAGTTGATGACACTAGGTAAATAATAATAGTAACACAGGAATATAGAAAAAACTGGCAGAAAGCAAAGGAAAGGAAAAATCTTATTCAATAAAATTTCTTTTCGCAATATCATGTCAGTGGTTTTCAAACATTTTTAAGTGGAATTTCTTTCTTTTTCTAAAATGAGACCTTACATAGGTTTTTGGGTATCTAGAACAATTAAAAATGGGGTTGCTATAGCTGAATTTTAGAGTGAGGGCCCCCAGAAATGCCAGGGGTACCTTTGAAAGTCTGGATCCTCCAGAACTTGATTTGAAATCCTTCAACCTAAGTAAGCTGACATGATGTGAATTTGGAGAGGAGGATTGAAAGGTGAATTACAAATATATAGATAGCTGTACCAGTTCTGCCCTTAACTAACAGGAAGGAAGATAATACTGAACCGCTTTGTCTCAAAAAAAAAAAAAAACAAAAAACCAGTGCCACAGAACTTGTTGTTATCTGAATTCTGGGCTTTTAAAACAACTTTAAATGAGTGTGGTGGTTTGTAGCAACCCCCCTGTCAGTAAGGAATCAGGCTTCAAAGAGGAAAAAATTGTGATTTAGAGGTGAAGACACTGGAGACACATATTGGATAATATTTTCATCTGAAGTCTTTTTTTAATATGCCAACACTTTATTTAAAGAGTATCATAAATATCTTAAATAATTTTAGTAGTATTTTATCATAGGAAGTTTTCTTATACTGTATGTGAATGAGCCAAAATAAATAAATAAAAAGCAGTCTTTTCCAGGTTCAGTTTACTGTGTGCCATTTGGTCAGTGACATTGAGTGAAAGACTTCTGGATCCGTTTCTTCTCTGAGTGCTTGCATGGTATTTCACAGAACTAAGTTGTTAAGGCGATAAGTTTTGAGAAAATCAGGTTACATTTGGATGGAATGTGTTATTACACTGTTACTGACAGAATGACTGTCAAAAACCTACAGATTCAGGAATGGCTAGGTTTTTAGTACAGAAATGTATGTGTACTTAATAGGTCAGATTTATGTATTGTCTGTCATTTCTTGTCTTCTGAGGGAATCTGAATAACAAATATCCCTAGAATTTTGCAGTATAAATGTAGACATAATAAGCAGTGAGACCGTATTAGTCTAGCTAAACTGTATTTACTAGGAAAAGACAATGGCAGTCTAATGGTTTTGTGGGTCAGAATTTATCTTAAATCAAGCAGCATTGTCTGTGAAGTATTTTAAACAGTAAAAAACTAAACATATAATCTGTTTTTTTAATTCTAGATATTGCTTCAGCATTTGTGGCCCCTGTGGATCTACAAGCCTATCCCATGTATTGCACTGTAGTGGCATATCCAACAGATTTAAGTACAATTAAACAACGACTGGAAAACAGGTTTTACAGGTTAGAATCCATTTGCTGTACCAAAAAAAGACCAAATGAACCTTGAGTGTTTCTGAAATTTTACCGTGCATACAAATCACCTGGGAATTTTTTTTTTTTTTTAATGCAGTCTCTGGTTCAGTAATTTTAGTGGGACCTGAGGGTTCTTCATTTCTAACAAGTTCCTGAGATGCTGATGCTGCTGGTCTGTAGATTTGGAACATGATTTCATAGATAATTTTTTCTAGTTGCTAATATGAGTTGGTGCTGTCTTCATACTATAATTTATAAAGCAAGCCAGAGTATCTTGTTTTTTTCTAGACATCACATTGAAATATTTTTTCATGGATTTTTTTCATAGAACAATATTAAAAAGTTGCATATTTTTTTCTTATTTTGTTTATATTTAGCTTATAAATACTTGAAGTTGAGAATTCAGGATATTTTTCATAGTTGTAGGTTAGCTTGAAATATAGAGTTAACAAAGACCTAATTTCAGTTAATTTGCATTGCCTAGTTAACAATTTCAGTAAACATTGAGTTCTAATCCTGGATAGGTATTGTAGTTTTATTGCCTGGAATGTCTTTACAGAAAAGTGAATTTAAGCCTATAGCTTTCACATAAAAAAGTCATACTTCAGTTTTCATGACTTTTGCTTAGAAGACTAACAACATTTTATTGGTTGGTTGGTTGGTTGGTTGGTTTTTATTTATTAGAGAGCAAGAGTGGTGGGGGGTATGGGAGGGGAAGAATCTTGGGGCTCTGTCTTAACAATCCTGAGATCATGACCTAAGCTAAAATCTAGAGTCAGATGCTTAACCCATCTGAGCCACCCGGGCACCCCACAACATTTTAATTTAAATAATTGCATTTAAAAAGTTTCTTTTTTGTGGCCAATTTTGTATTACTGCAGTTCTTTACATTATATTATTCATTTTAACTTAGGGAAACTTTTATTTATATTTTGTATTTTTCTTTTCTTTTTTTTTTTAAAAGATTTTTATTTATTTGACAGAACACAAGCACGGGGAGAGGGAGAAGCAGACTCTCCACTTGGCAGGGACTTGGGGCTTGATCCCAGGACCCTGGGACTTGGGGCTTGATCCCAGGACCCTGGGATTAGGACCTGAGCCGACAGCAGACATTTAACCAACTGAGCCACCCAGGCGCCCCAGTATTTTGTATTTTTTAATATAAAATGTGCCTTTGGTGTGTTTTTTTTTTTTTTTACTTAAATTACGATTCTAATTTGGTACCTTGTGTTCCTGCACTGAAAACACTCTTTATTGTTTCTTAACATACTAAAGCAGGGTTTCTCAACAAAAACATTACTGATAATTAGAGATAGAAAATTCTTCATTGTGAGGGGCTGTCCTTGGCCTCTACTATTGAGGTGCCAGTAGCAGCCCTTAGTTGTAAAAAGGAAAAATGTCTCTAAACATTGCCGAATAATCACTTACCCAGAATCATTGAGAATCACTGGGTAAGGAAAACTATGATGTTGAATTTGAGTTTCTAATGATTTTTCTGATCTTGGTTAGGTTTGCAAATTAGTATTTGTCAAAAGCATAGAGATGAGGAGGAAATTACTGTACGTGCATCCCAGCCATCTTACCTTCATAGTACACTTCTTTAAATCTTTTTCAATACCACATGTTAGAAGTTTAAGTTAAAATGGAGAAGCAATTTTTAGCGACATCCTTGTCCCTAGACCCTTACGTTGCTAAGCCTTAGTAATAGGACTTAGTGCCTCAGAGATGGAACAAGATAGGGGAGAATACATTTCTTTACATTCAGGGGAGATAGAGTTGTTACTATACAGTAATTGTTTGACTACAGCTACAAAGATAAGCTTCTGACATCTCCCACTATTGTTGTAAATATACTCATAGAAATACTGCTCAACATGATGACTGATAAGGTGTATTATATTTCAGGGTACATTACAGCTTAAACAGGCTTTTTAGGCATTAGCTTAGCTTAGTAGCCAATATAAGAAAAATCTAAAAACACAAACCTTCCACAAATTAGAAACTGTCTATTTTTGAACCTAATTAATAGACCGAAATTATGTTCTTATTTAGTAAAATTATGCCTTCATGTGCTTTTTCACTGTTCAAGCTTTTTTTGTTTCTCCCATACTCATTGGCTTCAGATTTCTTGCAGTTTATGGTTTCCTCTCTGATACTTCTGGTTCTGTGTCTTGTTAAACCACTACTGATCAGTTTGCCCTGCTTGACATTAATCTAAAACCGTATTTTACAGTTCTGTAAAGTACCCTGAAGATGCCTGTGGTTCTGTTTTAGAATACATAAACCTTGTGTGTATGCTTCTATCCGTAATTGTATATATTTTTAAAATTATATATAATTGTATTTCTGTTCACACGTCAGTATCAGTAATGTTTTCTGAGTATTTTCTTCCTTGTTATTTAAGTAGGACTGGACCGCATATTGGATGATATTCCAGAAGTTATCTTTGGATTTTTCTTTACATTCAGAAAGAAAAGAAGACACTCAGTAATCTAGTGTGTCTAAACTGGTGCGACATTATCTATGCAAATACACAATGTTGCTTCTCTTTTATTTCCCCTAACACAGTTGAGGTTATATATTTTCTTAAATTTTAAAGTTTTGAGTCTTGTAATTGGGTAAGACTGTAATGAAAAGTTAGAATGCCTTCGTTTTAAATTGTGTACAAATATTTTTAAATATAATGATGTTAAGACTTGTGTTTTGTTTGTTTAAGGCGAGTTTCTTCCCTAATGTGGGAAGTTCGATACATAGAGCATAATACACGGACATTTAATGAGCCTGGAAGCCCTATTGTGAAATCTGCTAAGTTTGTGACTGATCTTCTTCTACATTTCATAAAGTGAGTTGTTTTTCATACTTAATTATCATTACTTGAAGATGTAAAATATAAAAGTGTAAAATGTGATTATTTATATATATGTCACAGTCTGTGCTGTAAACTAGTTCCATTCAAAATAGCATATAATGTCTGTCTAAACATCATGAAAGTTGTGTTACAGTTGTGTTCTACTATTAGCATTTAAAAAATGGATCCTTCCCTAAATCCAGCCATTGGACAATAATAATGAGGGTAAGCATGTATAGAACATGTAATGTTTTACCTAAAATAGTTCTTCTAAGCCAAATAATAATTACAGGTAGGAGATATCTCTATCTGTAATTAACAGTTAAGGAAACCATTTTAGAGGTATACATGTTTAATTTTCTCATCTTAACATTATATTGCCCCTGACAAGTTTGTAAAAAAAGTATTTAAGTAGTCCAACCAGAAACTAATTAACTTTCAAGATTCTTCTTAAAAGTCAGGTTTACTTCCTCATTCATTGATCTCATACCAGGAATAATAAATATAGATATTTAAGGGAGCAAGACTTTTATATTTTACCTTAGGAATTTTATATAGCTGTAGAATGAATTGAGCCTTCTAAACTGAAACCAGAAGAATGACTCCTGTTTGATACAAAGTACTACTCTTGAGTTCATATTAAGGTTATTTTTATTGGATAATTTTTTTCCAGTAAAGAGAGAATATATTTTAATTTAAGTTTAAGTAGTCACCTGCTGTTAACTGTCATTTCCACATGCAGAGATTATTGAGGTGCTTTAAAAAACATCTCTAGCTTCATTCTAATTACTCAGAATAATCATAGGGTATTGTTTTGTGGCGATAGGGGTTTGTTTTTGGTAAGGAATATAGGTAATTTCAATGTAAGAAAACACCAAAGGAAATTAGTACAATAAATGTTATATCCTTCTCTCTACCTTAATTCTCTAAAGAAACCTGTTGCCTTCCAAACGGTTTGGAAGCTATTTTTATTATACTTGTGCTCCCCACCCCCAAAATTGGTAATTAAGAATTGGTTATCCTTGGAAGATTGTTTATATAACTTAATTATAATGGCTTATAATATTTTAACTATAAAGAGTATATAATTTTGTATGCATATGTTTCTTTTTTCAAAGAGGAATTAATAAAATCGCATGATACATAAATTTACACTTTAGTGAAATAATTTAGATGAAACAATTATTTTAATATTTGGAATAGTCTATAAAAATGTATTCCTTTCAAATGTTATTTTGAAATACCTTATTAGGTTAATATTTAAAGCATTTAAATTGTATATATCTAAAAGTCCCTGGCATTTCTCAGAGGTTCATAACAAATGTTTATACACTGTTAGCTGACAGTAATTTTCAAATGTTAGGTATATCTTGCCATTTTGATTATTCTGTTTTTTTAATTGAGTTACTTCGCCAAATTTCAAGCAATAGGTTATATAATCAGGTGATATGAAAGATACTTGAGAGAGAAATGTATATTTACCCTCAGTATAATTTCATAGATAAATTTTTAAAGAAATTATAAGGAAAAACTAACAAGGGAGTCTATGTGAAAGTTTAGATGAGGATCACTTCTAGCTTATGACAGTGGAGTTTTAGGTACAGGGGAGAAGTGTGTTAGGTTGTTAAGGGCAAGGTAGATATTGAGAGATTTAGGAGAAATTAGATGAAAGGAAAGCCATTCTAGGGTTAAGGAGTGGCATGAGGTAGGAAAGTAAAGGGTTACTAAGGGAATTAAGTAATTTGAGTCAGGTGAAGTAGAAGTACATGAGCAGCAGTAAATCACGAGTTTGAGTCAGATCATGGAGATCCTTGAATACATGTTTAATCTTAACTCATAGAGAAGAGACAAAAAGCATAGATAGCAGATTGGTTGCTACATCTAACCAACTAAGAGATGATGAGGGTTTAATGTATGGAAATGAGAAAGGGGCAGAGGCCATGAGATTTTTGAAGGTAGAATCACAGAACTTAGCCAGTGATTGGGTTAATAAGGAGGCAAGGGAAAGAATAGTGAAAGCCCATGCATTACTGTAAGAATAGTAATGCTGCTGAAAATAGGAAGAGGGAAAGAGTGGCTGGGAAGTGAAAATAAGGTTTAGACATGTGAAATTTTAGATGATGGTAGGAGTCTCAGAAGAGTCCGACCAAATGATAGGAACTTAGAATTCATTTACACAGGTAAACTACAGATAGGTGAGATTATCAGGGCAAAAGCTGTAGTGACAAGGGAAGATGACTAAAAAACAAAATTTTAGGGAATGACTAAACATTTAAGAATGAAAAGAAGGAATTAGAAGACAGGACATGTAAAGCTTTCCCTTGTGCGCTGAGGAATGGGAGAAGGTGTCCCCCATATAGCGGTGATCTCAACAAAGACTATAGAGGTGAGATTTGGGTTTCATGTAATGAAATAGACCAGATTGGAAGCTCCACATAGGATGGAGGGGTGGGGGTAGGTGGGTGGGTATAGAGTTTTGAAGTCAACCAATGAAGAAAGCCTTTAGCTTCAAACTTTATCTTAAAATCTGCTTTTGTTAACAGATGTAAAGGAAAAAAAAATCTTACGACTCTGATCTTGTATACTAACATTGCCTTGTTGTTTAGGGATCAGACTTGTTACAACTTAATTCCACTGTACAATTCAATGAAGAAGAAAGTTTTGTCTGACTCTGAGGTATTTCATATTTCATATTTCATCATTCAGACTATGTTGGTCTTTTTATATATAAAAAGAAATTTGCACGGAGTATTTTTCAGATAAATGCTATTATGAAAATTAGTTTTGGCTAATGCAATAGTTTCAAAAAAGTTATAGAATAAACTATAATAAGAATTTTCTTGTTATAGTTATTAAAACATTGTGGAGGGACTTTCTAATGAATCAGTAAAATGTTCCAGCATATACATTATGGGTTTTCCAAAGTGTAAAGGTAATAATTGGCATATAAACAGCTGTGATACTCTTTGAGCACTAAAGACTATAATGAAGTCTAGAATGTTTAATGAATATGATACATTCTTAACTTCAAAGGAAGAAGAGAAAGATGCTGATGTGCCAGGAACTTCTACTCGAAAAAGAAAGGTAAGATACTTTTCGTTTTAGCAGGGGTGCTTTATATGAATTAAAATGTATTAAAAGTGTTTTTGTTTAACTTACAGTATTTTTTTTCAAAGATTTTATTTATTTATTTGACAGAGACAGAGATCACAAGTAGGCAGAGAAGCAGGCAGAGAGAGGGGGAAGCAGGCAGAGAGAGGGGGACGCAGGCTCCCTGCTGAGCAGAGAGCCAGATGTGGGGCTCGATCCCAGGACCTTGAGATCATGATGTGAGCCAGAGGCAGAGGCTTAAACCACTGAGCCATCCAGGTGCCCCTAACTTATAGTATTTTTAAAGACAGATTAAGTGTTACTTCCAAATAAGTTTCTATCACAAAATACATGGTTTTCAGAACTAGGTGAATGATATTTTCTATTATTTAAATTAACTGTGTATTACCTAATTATATGAGACTGCATTAAGAATACAAATTTTACTGTATAAATGTTACTTTATTATTATATTTGAACGCTCTCATTTTAGGACCATCAACCTAGAAGAAGATTACGCAACAGAGCTCAATCTTACGATATTCAAGCATGGAAGAAACAATGTCAAGAATTGTTAAATCTCATATTTCAGTGTGAAGATTCTGAGCCTTTCCGCCAGCCAGTAGATCTCCTTGAATATCCAGTAAGTATTTTCGGAAATATTTTCCTTAACTGTCAGTTTGCTATATAGCTCATACATAATAATTAGCCATTTAAGTTGTTATTTCTTGTGATTATCATTTATTTCTTCATTATTAAATACATGTTGTCATGTATTTGGTTATATGGAGCATCTAAATCAAGTAGTATGGTATTTAAAACAGAAAGAACCCTAAACTAAGACTCCACAAAGAATTGGTTTATAATTCCAGCTCTCCCTCTTACCAGTTGCACCACATTGAGCAAGTCATTTAATTTTCTCATCTAAATTTTTTTTCCAACACTAACTCTAAGAATTTATTATGGCAGTTATTTAGGAAACAAGAATAGTAATACCTGCCTAGCCTTCCCTATAGAGTTATGAATGCAATAAGATACATTAAAATAGTTTTTAAACTATAGCAGTATATACAAATGCAAAGTAGCATTATTGTATTTATGGAATTAATTCATGGTAGGAAGATTAAGTGAACCTGATTTGAGTATGTATTTTTGCATGCAGTCTTAGCAATCTGAATATAGCTTAAAGTGATTTTTTTTTTATTCCTTTATTCAATTGTTAAAGGTTGCACAGTTTAGATAACATTCATGGTTTCAAATGAAAATAAAAATGAAATATTTTATAAGAGATTATGACCCAGATGTGGTATCCTTTAACTTTGTTACCTGTTTTTTATGTTTATGGTATAACTTGCAATGATGAAAATAGAGAAATTTCATCAATAGATATATATCATAAAATGCCCTGTTTGTCATATAAAAATCTAGAAATGTGGAATCCTGAATGTAAAAGATAAGTTTTCAATTCCAGCAGTGTGATTAAACTGGGCTAATTTAAACACTATGCTCCAGAAAACTCATACAAGAACTGAGCTAATGCTACCATACTCTGATTTTCAATTCTCTTTGTTTTTGGAACATGTGGATTTCCTTTTGTTTCTTGTGAACCCAACCGTGTGTTTTAGAAAATGTTATAGTTTATCTAGTGCTTGCAGATGTTTGTGTTTCTAGACTTTTCCACAGAAAAGAGCTAGATAAAAACTCTAATGTTTAGATTCTAGACAAGTCTAGATTCTGCACAAGTACAACACCTTGTAGAGACAGAAAAAGCCATATGAACCAAGATGAGAGGAGGGAAATTGGAACTGAGATCCCACCAGGACTATTTAAAGATTTCACACTCAATGAAAAAACAGTGTAATTCCCTCTATGAGGAAAAGTGTCTGTCTGGTGCTCTGGTGTCAGAAGAGGAATCTCCCTAAGTTCACACCATGCAAGGATTTAGAGCACAAATTTACAGTGCCTCTGTGTGTAGAAATTCATCAGAGGGAGAAAAAAATAATCCCTAACCACAGATTAATTAATGATAAAAAAGAAATCACAGACTATATGAAGGAGTGATCCATCATACATATAACAACAAAAACAACAAATGGAAGTATTAGCACCTCTCCCACAAAACTTGACATAATAAGAGTATTTCTGAAATAATATACTTCATCAAATCTAAAATACCAATGACTTACTTAATGTACCACCGAGAAAGAAGAATGAAATGCTGCCAATTAAATTTGGATTTGTTATTTTGGTTTAAGAGATAAAATGGAGAGATTAGAAGCATAAGACAAAAAAGACTTTACTTGAGTGGGGAAAGGAGTGAGGCAGGTATTTTTAAAAATTCAAACTAAATACAATTTCTGAAAATGAAATGTAAAATCATTGAAATTAAGCTTTCAGGAAGATTAGGAGAGATATGGTAGATGAAAAAATTCAATGAGAGAGAGAGTAGACAGAATGGGAGAGGGGCAGTATTTGAGTTAACAACTGTATACATTTTCTAGGGTGGAGAAACATTTGACAAAGCATGACTCCTGACCAGAATATATATATATATATATGAAACAATCTTTTCCTGGAATAATAGTCAAAAAGCAAAACTCTGAGGACAAAAGAAAAATGTTAAAACAACCATACAAAAAATATGGGAGGGACCTATTTCCATGACTCTGCATAGTTATACTTAGGTGTCTAGAATATAAACATTAAATCTTATATCTGTCTCTTCTTTCTGGGGAAAATTCCAAAATACAGATATCTACTATATATATGAGTGGCTTTATATATCCAACTCTGGATACTGGTACAGTATCCATTTTACTAATGTTGAACTGAGGCTCAGATTAAGCATCTCTCCAATATATGTCGCTGTTTGTTGACAAAGTAAGAACAAGAGCCCGTATTTTGTATATCTCATGCACCAGAGCTATATGCAGTATTCCTAGGGAGTAAATAATTCATAAGAATGTAGTCTCCCATAAGTATTTAAAATAATGAGAACAGTATTTAGAGCTTCTCCTTCCACCATCCAAAAGTATTAGCAGACAAGTAGAAGAAACAAGAAGAAATTCTAATTTGATCACTTTTTTCTTATAGTACCCTTTGATGGAGGGTTGTATGAAGACTTGGGACTATTTACTTTTTTTTGTTTTTTAAAGATTTTATTAATCTGTTTGACGGACAGAGATCACAAGTAGAGAGGCAGGCAGAGAGACGGGGGGGAAGCAGGCTACCCGCTGAGTAGAGAGCCCAGTGTGGGGCTCCATCCCAGGACCCTGGGATCATGACCTCAGCCGAAGGCAGAGGCTTAACCCACTGAGCCACCCAGGTGCCCCAGGACTATTTACTTTTTTTATTACTGTTATCAAGGAGAAAACTGGATTTATCACTTTTTATATTTCAGAATTAACTCTTAAGTTAACTGTCAGCCTAACTAGTAGAATACTTAAAGCGGTCATATTCTTCATACTTCAGCTTTTGTATTGAATTTAATCAAATATTTAAAGCAAGATTTTAAAAATTAAATTTTTACGCAAATTAGCATGCTTAAAAATTCTATCCCATTCATTTATTCAACAGAGGTGTATTGAGTTGTTACCGTATACTATACTGAGTAATGGAAACCCATGATACAAATCAAGAAAAATGAAATGTTTTACATGAATGTATTTAATATTTCCCTAAAATTTGTGAAGCTTGTAAAGACAATATATCATAATATTCAATATCCAAATAATTATAGTTTCTGTCAAAGTCGTTAGTTACCCTTAGGTTAGAGAGGTTAGACACTGTTCAGATGATGTTACCATTGCATGAAGCAATTTCATAACTTCTTTACCTTATCCCCCCTCACCCACCACACACAGCTATCTTAAGAGTCAAGGTTTCAGGGACACCTGGGTGGCTCAGTTGTTTAAGCATCTGCCTTTGTCTCAGGTCAT
>RCUC01148200.1:0-30369 GCA_003697995.1 Taxidea taxus jeffersonii
AGAATCACATTTCCATAGTTTTGAAATATATTCACTAATGCCTCCACTTTGTACATCATTTTAATTTGGGATTTAAACAAAAGTATATATAGCACTATTGTCACTTTCAACGCTTTAAAAAGTATGATGAAATATTCTAAAGGAGTGTTTTAACAGTTCTTAGAATCAAGGTCATTTACTTTCTATAGGTGGAGAGGGAAGTTTTACGATACAGGTTACCAGGGGACGTTTATGGAATAGCTGCAATTCTTAAAGCAATTTAGAAATAATAATAATAAGTCAACATGGCTTAATTAAAATCTATAAAAATCTAAAGGCAAGAGAAAAATAACTAGGCCATTCCAGCCAGAATATCATGTTAACACTCCCTCAACATTCTCTAGCCAAAGACTACTGCATTTAAAATTCTAAATGGGTCGTACGGGATTGTCTTTTTAACCATGAATGTCCATGTGTACCCTGGAGAGATAAGGAAAACGCTTTCCTGAAATACACACACGGAACATAGATGATAGATGTAGAATCCAGAGACCAAGGTTTAAAGAGACCATGTGACATTCCCAGAAACACTCAGTCCAATGAGCATATACAGAGCTGTGGTTTTTAAGGCAGAAAAGGCAGGCTGAGAAAGTGAAACTTGTTCAAAGGGGGCAAAAAGCAATGATCTGAATTTTAGGGAAACCAAATAAAATACTTCAGCAGCAATGTACCATTGCATTTAAATAAAATTCCTAGGCAAATTTCTCATTATTTTCATAAAACTCAGTTCTATTCTGTGTTCTTGCAGGCCTTAAAAGCATAATACACGGGCGCCAGTGTGGCTCAGTTGGTTAAGCATCTGCCTTTGGCTCAGGTCATGATCCCAGAGTCCTGGATGGAGCCCAAAGTCAGTCATCCTGCTCAGCGGGGTAGCTGCTTCTCTCTCGGCTCCTCCCCCCGGCTCGTATACTCTCTCTCAAATAAATAAATAAAATCCTTTAAAAAAGCATAATACAAAGTTTTCTCTGTATACTCTCATGAGTCCAAATATTATATACACAGCTATTATAGTGCATGTTGGAAGAGACAGAAAGGAAATAGACACTAAATGTTATCAAGATCAAAGAAAAGCCAATTTCACAATTCCATTAACCATTAACGTGGTTCAATGGGTAAGCCAAGTTCTTTTCATATTATAAAGAAATGCGAGAGGTTACTAGATTTGTCATTATCTTGTAGTACATACAGAGGACAGGAGAATGTCAAG
Source organism: Taxidea taxus jeffersonii (assembly GCA_003697995.1). Classification (NCBI taxonomy): domain Eukaryota; kingdom Metazoa; phylum Chordata; class Mammalia; order Carnivora; family Mustelidae; genus Taxidea; species Taxidea taxus. Next base: position 1,247 of record RCUC01148200.1, read on the forward strand.
GGAGGTGTGGGAAATGGCATAAGAAATGAACTTGATGACTGACGGTAAGGAGGATTTCTATTTAAATATGATAACCTTCCACACCAATTTCAAAATTAGAACTCTGTGAGTTGAGCCTCTGCCTTTGGCTCAGGTAATGATCTCAGCTCGGGTCATGATCTCAGCTCGGGTCATGATTCGGGGTCTTGGCATCGAGCCCCCGTGTTGGGCTCTCTGCTCAGCAGGGGGCCTGCTTCCCCCTCTCTTTCTGCCTGCCTCTCTGCCTCCTTGTGATTTCTCTCTCTGTCAAATAAATAAACAAAATCTTAGAAAAAACCTTTATAATTCTAGAGACAAGGTGTTAAAGGCCAAGGCATCTGGTCTCCCCTGTTAGCAGCTGCAGAATCTTCACTAGATTGAGTTCTGTGGGGTGGTTTTGACTGTGGTTTTAGCTTTGAATGCTAGCCTCATTCTCATTCCTTCTCACTGATTATGGGAGCTAACTTATAGCCGTTAAATTACTTTCTTTGTTTCTTAAGTTAAAAACAAAACAAAAAACAAACAAAGAAGCAGCCAAAGTAGTGGAGAAGTAGAGGAGTTTAATGTTTAAGCACTTAGGTCTAGAGTCAGTCAGGCCTGAGTTCTAATCCTTTCCCCTGACTCAGCTGAACCTCTCTCCTTATTGTACACTATTATTATTATTATACTCCAAAGGATGGTACCTGCCATTTCAGAGGTGATCAATCCATGGAAGTTTTGTTATGGTTTAGATACTTAAGGTGGGGTATGGCCTTGATAGTTATATCTTTCCATTCTTAAAATGCTGGGAGCTGATACTGGGTCCTCTCCAGCTAATGAAGCCAATTCAGTAGGGAGAATTCAGGACCACTCAGGTGAGAAGGTGATTGAGATGATCCTTGGAGACTAAAATCACTAAGAAGAGTTCAGTTTGTATTTCTTTTTCTTTTTCTTTTCTTTCTTTCTTTTTTACAGATTTTATTTATTTATTTATTTATTTGACACAGAGAGTGAGCACAAGCAGGGGGTAGGGGCAGAGGGAAAAGGAGAAGCAGGCTCCCTGCTGAGCAGAGAGCCCGATGCAGGGCTCGATCCCAGGACTCCCAGCATCATGATCTGAGCCAAAGGCAGATGCTTAACCTACTGAGCCACCCAGGTATCCCCAGTTTCTATTTTCAAAACAAGTGTGCAAAATCCTACTCTCAGAATTCGTGCAAGCAAGATATGACCCTGATGACTGCCTATCTTTTTTTTTTTATATCTCTTTTTCAATCTCAGGCCACACTTCTTTTAGTATCTTTTCTACCCCCACCTGGTCCCATGTTTACAGACATTTTATAAAACCATCCCCCGTGGTAAACATTCCTCTCAAAGGAAATCTTCAAGAAATTGTACTTGTAAGAAGTTAGGTCCCACTTGCTCTCTAGTTTGTCAATAACCAGTTGCCTTTGACACATCTCTTTCAAGGTCTCCCAGAAAGTAAGGAACATGGCTAATGATAGCTCCTGCTTTGGCGAAATTAAGACACTGCCCTTTGAAGTTGACTCTGTAATGTTCATACTCTAAATGGGCACTCTGGGGAGACTGAGGGTTTATCACATATAGAGGCTACCTGAGGACAAGTCACACATTTGGTGCCTTTGGATGCTGCCCCAAAACTGATACCCAGATTTGCTAGATTTCATAAATAAAATAGAGGACAACCAGTTAAATTAGAATTTCAGGCAAACAACAAATACTTTTTTCACTGGAGTATGTCCTATGCACTTGTTAGCAATCCCCTGACCCAGAAGTGGAACTGATGGCACACTGAATTTAGTCTCTCAGGAGTTTTGTAGATCAACCAGAAGGGCCCACAGAATTTGAGGAGGATGAGAAGATGGTCACCCCTACAGAACCTCTCTGCACAGCAGTCTGGCTGACATTGAGCCAAGTGATGCTAAGAGAACAGCACTGGTTGCTTAAACATTGACAAACATTCTGGTTGGAAAGTAGATGGTACCCGGAGCCTGCCTCCTGTTTCCACTACACTAGCCTTATCTCCTGCCATTCTTCAAAGGAACCTCTGTATCTTCTCACAGTTCAGTAACTAAAGATGAATATGGCATGTGACAATATGGATGGACCTGGATGGCATTATGCTAAATGAGATAAGACAGAGAAAGACAAACACTTGTTTATGTGAGAACATAGTTTGTCACAAACAAACTATGTTCTCACTTACATATGGAATCTAAAAAAAACCCTGACCTCATAGAAACAGAGGACAGATTGGTAGTTGCCAGAGGTGGGGAACACGGAGTAGGGGAGATAGGTGGAAGTGGCCAAAAGGTACAGACTTCCAGTTAAAAGACTGATAAGGCCCGCTGATGGAATATGCAGCATGGTGACTAGAGTCGACGATACTGTATTGCATATTTCAAAGTTGCAAAGAGAGTAGACCTTAAAGTTTTCGTTACAAGACCTTAAAGTTTAAAGTTTTCGTTACAAGAAAAAAATGTGAACTATGTGAGGTGCTAGATGTTAACTAAACTTGTTACAGAAATCATCTCATTACATATGCATACATCAAATATTATGTTGTACACTGGAAACTTGTACAATATTATATGTCAGGGTACCTCAAGAAAACTGGGGGAGGAGGGAAAGATAGCACTGGAGAGACAGAAAGTTGTATGAGCCTTCAAACAGTGTTAGGAGACAAATTTTGGCTTTGAGATCAGAGTTGTGACATGGTTCGTCACATTAGGACAAAGATTTCACGCTGTGATATTTTTAAGTTCTGTTTGTTTTCTTTAAATAATTCCCATTTCCCATATATTAACATATATAGAGCTGCCTTATGCTCTTATAATAGAACCAGGAAATTTAATATTATAGCACTTTGTTTCAGCTGTTCCCGTTCCTCTCCATTCTGTCAAAACACAGTTGATAAAGAAACAGAAAGTAGGCAAGTACCCACAGTACTCAGTGGCTGAGCTGAGAAAATGAAGGACATCTCCATCTCTTGGTCTACAGCAGAGGTTGGCAAACTGCAAATTTGGCCCACGGCCTGTTTATGAATGACTCATAAACTAAGAATGATCTTTACATTTTTACATGGTGGTGGAAAAAAAACAAAAGGTGAATATTTCTTGATATGTGAAAATAAGATGAAATTCAAATTTCAGTATGTATAAACTTTTATTGGAGCACAAGCTCACTCATTCATGTATGTATTCTCCATGGCTGTTTTCTTTTTTGTTTGTTGTTGTTTTAGATTTTATTTAATTATTGGAGAGAGAGACAGAGATAGCAAAAGAGAGAGAGAGCTAACAGGAACAGGGAAGAAAGAGATAAGCAGGCTCCCCACTGAGCAGGGAGCCTGAACTAGGGCTCCATCCTAGGACCATGGGATCATGACCCAAGCCAAAGGCCAATGCCCAACGAACTGAGCCACCCATGCACTCCTCTATGGCTGTTTTTATCACCAGAGTTGAGTAGTTACAACATAGACCAATGGGCCCCAAGGTCTAAAATACTTCTTTTTGGTTCTATTAAAAAAAAAACAAAACTAAACTAAACTAAATTAATACACAGCGAAATAAGAGAACTTAATAGCAGCCCCAGCCGAATGCCAGTGACCATTCTGATTTCTAGGTGTCAAATTCCCACTAATTCTTAAATGTTTAAGCTATCACCCCTACATACTCATGAGAAGCAGCATATCTATAGAAAATGGCTGAGGAAAGTACCTTCCTGATATTGATGCTGCAAATCAGGTCCAGAACTGAAAACAGAGCAGTCCTGTCTAACATTTAAAACTGATCAAAATATCACACAGCAGTATATACCTCCCTGACCTTACTATTCAAACCACGCCGCTCCCCTCCCCACCCCCGTGAGTGTTGTGATCCAAACTTTTACTAAATGATTAGAACCCATTCAAATGGACACCTTACTTATAATATCAATATTTAAAACAGAGGAGTTAAATTGTACTGTCCGAAGACAGCAAAGGACTTGGAGATGAGGACTCTTATGGCTCAAGGTATAAAAACAACTGAAGTAGAAAATAATCTAAAGAACATATCCTAAGTCCCCTGGGTGGCTTAGTCAGTTAAGCGTCTGCCTTTGGCTCAGGTCCTGATCCTGGGATTGAGCCTCTGGGTCAGATAGGAGCCCTGGGATTGGGATCGAGGTGTCAGACTCCCTGCTCAGTAGGGGGTCTGCTTGTCCCTGTCCCTCTGCCCCTCTCCCTGCTTGTTCTTTCTCTCTCTCTCTCAAATAAATATAATCTTTAAAAAAATAAACTATCCCAATTTTAAAAAATTATAATTAATGGAAAACTAAGAAACATAAATATTTATATATTTTATTATATATTCACATAATTATTTTATATATAAATATAATTTATATAACATATTTAATTAAGTATTATAAATATATAAACCATTAAGTGCTGACTCAGAAAATAGACCTTTTTAGTGATACGTATCAAAAGCCTAAATATATTTATAGACAGTAATCCCAAGTTTATCTTAAAGAAATAGTCCTACATATTGGGGATATGGGGAAGGGGTACAGGAAAAATTATATGCTTGGTAGTGCTATTTATTTCCAAATTGTGGACTATTCCAAAATTGAAAACAAAATCAACATCAAATAATAGAGAAATTATTTAAAAATTTTTTGAGATACAATTATACATTCACTTAGGTATGTGCTATGGTGAGTGCTGTGAAGTGTATAAACTTGGCGATTCACAGACCTGGACCCCTGGGGCTAATAATACATTATATATTAATAAAAAAATAAAAACATTAATTAAAAAACACATCTAGAGGGGTTCCTGAGTGGCTCAGTCAGTTAAGTGTCTGCCTTTGGCTTGGGTAATGATCTCAGGGTCCGGGGATCGAGATCTCAGGGTCCTGGGATCGAGCCCCACATCCGGCTCCCTGCTCAGCAAGGAGTTTGTTTCTCCCTCTGCCTCTTCCTCCTCACTTGTGGTCTCTCTCTCAATCTCCCTCATAAGTAAATAAATCTTAAAAAAAAATAAAACACATGTAGAAAGCATACATAACAATATGGATAAGCAATGTAAAAGTAATTGGTAAAGAAAAAAAGAAAAAAGAGGGAAACATATATAATCTATGTTTATATGTTAAAACAATCCCTCATTTAAAATAAGTCACATATGGTGAAAAATACAAAGGAAACTTATCAAATTAACAGTTGTTATTGGCTGCTGAAAGTTATTTCTTTTCTCTCAATTTTATTACATATTTCAAATTTTATAAAAGGATTGTTATGATTTTTATAATTGAAATAAATAAAAATAAGAGATAGTTTCACTCACAGGGGAGAATGAAAACCAAAAATACATAGTTTAGCCAAAGTATTTAAAAAAAAAAACACAATAAACACAATTTTTTAAAAACACAGAAGAAAAAGAAAGTAGTCTTTCAAAATCCATTTCAGGGGCGCCTGGCTGGCTCAGTGGGAGGAGCATGTGACTCTTGGTCTCAGGGTCATGAGTCTGAGCCTCACGTTGGTTGTTGGTTATAGAGGTTATGTAAATAAATAAAAACTTAAAAAAAAAAGTCAAAAGCAAGAAAAGGAAAACTCCCCTTCAACACTTTCAGACCCCAAGTCGCCTGTTGCAGCAAACACAACTTAAAGTAATCTGACCAACAGATGTCACTGTTACACTTCTTTCACTGACCACATCTTAAGATGCACAGCCTAACTTTGGAGGTAGGGGGACAAAAACAAATAGTACAAGTTTCCATTTCGTCTCACAAAGGGCTTTAGATTTGGCATCTTTCAGCTTCATTCCAAACCTCCTTTTACGAGGGATGTCGAATGCTTTTCTAAAAGGACATCCCATGATGATGCCATAAAGGTTCATTTGTCTTGGTTGCTTGAGAAAATCTCCACTCACGTGAACATTACAGATCTAACCATGTTCATCAAAGACATACTTCTGAGCCTAAAATTAATGAATTTGAAGGTATCAGAAGGAATCAAGGACACAAGATTGCCAATGAGCATTAAAGTTAATGGCAAAGAAGAAAAATTGGTGGGGGGCAGAAAAGAAAAAAGAGAAAGGAAGGAAGGAAGAAAAGGGGAAAAAAGGAAAGAAAGACAGAAAAAGTCCTTCTTGGACTCCTAATGCTCACCCTCATCTCTGAAAAGAAACTGAGAGATGGAGAGGGCTGGTCAATCTATCAGGCTATCTACAATGTGGATGTATACAACCCAGCCCGCCATTTTGTATAGTGGAGTTAACAGTTCTGTGTCAATGAATACTTGGATGAACGAGGAGGGAGAAGGTTGTTTTCTAAATGGGTCATCTTGTATTTTCAGATTTCCTGCCAACCTGTTCACCTGTTATTTGAGCAGCTGGAGAGAATGAAAGGTCTGGGGACATGTGAAGGAGACAGGCTATTTAGATGACTCTGGAGAATGCTCTCAAATGTATGTTCTCAAATTTTCAGAAAAGTGATATTAAGAGGTGACAAGCAGCAAACAGTCCCTCCCGCCCCAAGGTCTAGGCAGTAGAGCTGACATGGGGAGAGCGCCCTGAAAACAGTCAGGCAAACCATAAACACAGTCACGTCCCAGTGCACACATTTCAGACCACTGAGGTGTCTCCATATTCTGCAGCCGACTGATTTTTAGATAATGACCCCCACACAAAATGCAGCTTTGACAGTTTTGCAAACAAAATTTGCATAAAACACATCTCTGTTGACTGCAAAGAATCACAGCTCAAGCACAAAGATTTCTACTTACATGGAGATCCAAGTACAGTTCACTTTTGTTTGGCTTCTCTCTCTCCTCATGGAGCAGAAATGGACAGGCCGGTCCTGCTCGATAGCCCAGGAACCAGGTACCTCCATCCCTGGGGGGAAGATCTTTAGTTGCTGTCTGCTCACTGACACAGTCCCGGGGGAAGGCCTCGGAGGAGATGCCTAGACAGAAGAAGAGAAGACCATCGGTGACATGGCGGCTGGAAAAACATCAAGCCAGCCATATCTGGGGACTCCTACGTGGACCATTTCATATTACCTCTTCTCTTCCTTTCTAAGTTGTATTTTTAGAGTTTGCTCTCTTCCAAAAGTGCTTGTCCAGATTATTCTTTCTGGATTGCACTAACAAAGAATTTAAAACATTTGCCCTCATACCCAGTTTAAAAAGAGATGTCTATTAGCTATAGTCTATTAGAATATAGTCTATTAGCTATAGTTCACTATCCTTGCTTACCCATGCAGGCTATACAGAACATTCTCTTTCAGGACAGAATCAGAAGAGGAGTTGGAGGACAGAAGTCAGGAGGCCTGAGCTGTTGGATTCACTGCTAAAAGGTGTTGCCTGAGCCAAGTCACTAGTCACGTGCATCTGTGTGTCCTTCCAGAGCAGGAAATGCAGCACGGTCACCTTCATTTCTGGAGGCAAAATGATCACGTGTGGTCCATATTGGCACTTTGTCACTTTGTTGAACGAGTGACACTGCATGAGTGAAATGTGCGGGACTGCCTTTTCTCATCACCGGAATGAGGGTATTATGTCAGTTTTTACCTAAACTAGGTTGAGATGGTAATAGTCAAGGATGTGCCAGGCGCTGTGCTCAACCCTGTTCTTTAATTTGTAAGAGAGCTCTATGGGAAAGCCTCATTAGTGCTTCATTCGATTTCATTAGTGCTTCATTCCATTTTAGATGGGGAAGCCGAAGCCCAAAAAGCTTTGACAACTTGCCCCAGATCATAAAGTCAATACATGGGAAACCCAGGAATTGAGGCCAGGCAATTAAACACTAGAGGCCATGATCTTAATAACTAGATGAGGTGGCCTGTGCCTGGCATTCTTGAAATGGCAATGCATGTTGTACAACAAAAGACTTGGGGCACCTGGCTGGCTCAGTGGGTTAAAGCCTCTGCCTTCGGCTCAGGTCATGATCCCAGGGTCCTGGGATCAAGCCCCGCATCAGGCTCTTTGCTCTGCATGGGGCCTGCTTCCTCCTTTCTCTCTGCCTGCCTCTCTGACTACTAGTGATCTTTGTCTGTCAAATAAATAAATAAAATCTTAAAAAAAAAAAAAAGATTTCATGGTCAAATAAATGTGAGAAAAGCTGCGTGCTGTACATCTTAGAGCCACAATTCACATTAGAGTAATTAAGACTTGGAAACCCCCTTTAGGAAAGCAGCTGAGCTCTGTATAATAGTGTTTTCCAAACTTATTGGACCACAAAATCCATTTAAAGGATCCCTGTGAAACATGTTAGAAGCTATTAGTGTTCTACTGGAACAAAGCTTGGAAAATTCTAGATTAGATCACCTTTTTAGACTCCCACATAACTCTCAAGTTCTTAGGCCTCTTTTCATTCCTGGTAAGCAACCTTGGCAAAATATTGAGCAACCAGGCAGAAGGGTTTAGGCTCAGTGCACTTTGCCATAAAGATCACTGTTGGATACATGATAGGGCATTTATTACACATAATCCTTGTGATAGTGTCTCTTTGATAGTAGCCCAAAGCCAGCCAAAAACTTCTGCCATACTGAAAACCTGATGTACCAAGTTACTTGAGCTAAGTCAGCTAGCAAAAGGACTGTGGGATAACATTCTTCTCCTTTAGATTAGAGTAGAATTTAAAAAAATAGATTAGAGTAGAATTTTAGAAGAAATAAAATTTGAAAATAGCCAAGGTTTTGCTTTGTGCTTTCTTGTTTGGTTGGTTGATTTCCAATCACACTTCAAAGTGAAAGGTGATGCAGGTCACAGTGTCTCTACAGTTGGCTTCTGGGAGGCTGTTGACAAAACACTATTCTGCAGGCATTGAGAAAATAAGGGTCCAAAACCTCAGGTGTCTCCTCTGCAGACATAGGGTATCTGGAAAGTTATAACCAGGCTCTTCCTTCATTTAAGCCAGATGTCTTAGAATGAGGACCTTTTTATTCACCTGGCCTCACCCTTTCCTGCCCTTTTGCTACCTACTGTCTTGAGACAGACTGTCCCCTGGGCTTTTGCTTAGGACTTCATGTGCTGCAGAGTGTGCCCAGTCCTGCTCTGAAGACACAGGAAAGGGCTAGTGCCTTAAAGAAGAGGAACACTTTGCTAAGCCCCCCGCCCCCGCCACCTTTATTCTCATGGTGACCCTGAGAGGAAGGTGATGCCGGCTGGCCGTGCTGTAACAGATGGAGAGATTAAAGCTCAGGGTCTGTTTAACCTCTATTTATAAGGCTCATCTCCCTCCCAGAATACTTCTGTTTATATCTGCCAAGAAAGAGGAAATCAACCTGTTTAAATTTATGGCGTCCCCTCCCTCTGCTACCTCATCTTCAGAAATGTGTGAGTTACTAATCCCACGCCTCTTTTTAAATCCCTCCACCTTTTATTTTGATCTTGGGAGAGCGGCTGACTTTGGGTAAAGTTTACACAGAAAGAAAACAACATAAAACGTAGTCTGTATTATCACAAACAACATAATGTACAACACCTAAGGTAAGACATCTAGAGCATCAGAGGGACATCGTCTGGTGACCAGAAGTTCATCATTCTGGTGGAAGAGAATGAGAAATTCCCACAATAACAAGGATCTGGCGTCCTTGGATAAAACGCAGGTGCCCACACCAACACACACATCCTACAGTGGCTAATCAACACTTCACTGATAAGGTGTGCAGCATGATCCAATTTACTCTTTATGCAGAGGAAAGACAGCACCAAACTGAAGCACAACCAAAGAGAAGTAACTTCATTTTGGAGCTCATTTTCATTTTAAAGAGCCAATTTCTAACATCTAATATTTAACCAGACAATATCCCTGTGAAGGAAATACACAAGGCATAATGGTGATGCGTAGTCGTTTTGGTAAAGATCATCAGGACAGGAAAGGACCAAGGGCAGAAATAAGTAACAAAATGGTTATTCTTGAAAGTCTGACAAATAGGTGCAAATGACAAATTCACCATTAGAAAGGACATAACCAGCTTACAAAGTAAGTCTTTGAATAGAGAGTTTTAATAATACAAACACAAGCTTTTCAAACAGCCAAAAATAAAGCACATGCCCATCTTGATTAGCCTAGGTAGTGGCCACACTAATCTCTTCAACAGAATAAATTTTAATAAAGAGAAAAAAGTTACCTGAAATTAGGTAAGTATATTCTGTCAAATAGTCAAATGTCATCTAATTTTATGACACAAAGAGATTTTGAGGTGTTACATTTTCATTGAAAATTTTTGCAAAAAGCAGAGAACGGTCTCTTCAGTTTAATCATGTGTTTCCCATGTGCCTATTAGAAGTCCATTTTCTGCTCCATATTTATCGGTTATTTTGTTTCTCAAAGATGTGGCAAAGACATTTCAATAGCTTGATGAACCACACATGCACACAGGTTAATGCTACAGCTGACCACCGTTAATACAACATACAGCACGGACACAGCACAGGAAGGGCCACTTACCTTGGCACCACTTTGAAAGTCTGTGCTTTTCCCAACCATCAAATGATGAGCTGCACTTCCTGATGCTAACCTACAACATCAGACTGGGATTTTGCTGTCAATGATCAATACAACAGAAGCAGACAGAAAGGAAAGGTAACATGCCGTTTAAAACCGGAAGCAGTCTACATAGCTCGTCCTTCCAAAATGGAATAAGTGTCCTTACCTGAGGATCACTGTTTCCACTTCTTTACTCCCTGCCTGCATTATGATTATGCACCCAAGGCCTTTTCCAGTTGCATTTGGAACTCCACCCCCTGGCATAGATGCTGTGTATTTATTTCCCCTGGTCCATAGATGTTGGACCTTGGCCTTGTGTCTTGCTGTAGCCCACTGAATATGGGCAATGTGACAGGATGCCAATTCTGAGTCCAGGCCTTAAGAGGCATTTTGTGGTTTTCCGCCTCTTTTGTGTTTCTGCCATCACCATGTGACAAGCATGTGCTAGGGAGCCCAAATGAGACACACAGAGAAGACCCAGACATAGTCCCACTGCCTGGAATGAACCCAGCTCACATCAAGTGAATGACAGCCAACCAACCCTTAAGACAATGGATAAGAACAATAAATATTTGCTGCAAGCCACTGAGATTTGGGGTTTATTTATCAAAATAACTGCCTAATGGATCATCATCTGTCCCCACCAGAAGCACTGTTGTCTATTAAAAACTTGAAACCATTTCAGCTGAGAAGGCTTAATGACCACATACATATATATTTGTAATTCCTACTAAAAATAATTATCTGATATACCAGGTTTTGGAAAATCAAGCAAAAACTCATCACATACCCATTTCCTCAGTCATACTAAGATTCACACATAAACTGCTTTTCATTAGAAAAATTAACCTTATTTAGCAGGCACTGTCTTTAATTATCTAAAGAATATCTATATATCTATATCCATGTACCTATTTATATAGATATAGATATATATAGAGAGATACATACATAGGTATGTAGATATACACACATATAAAACATATGTATAAATCCACTTCCAAAGAGAAGTTTGCAAACACACCAAATAATCAGATCTGGACAGAAGTCCCTAAGAAACAAAATTACAGTGCCTTTCAGCTTTCCTCCTTCAATTTTCCTGTCACACTGAGTCCTCCCTTGACAGCAATGATGAAGTGGTTATGCTTCCAAAAGGAGAAGGCTGGGGAGGGGAGGACTTAGTTTGAGACTCTCTTGAGTTTTTCTTCCTCTGCTGTAGTTCCCAAGGCCATTCATCATATTGACTTAAAATAAATCCAAAGAGGTAAAGTTTTCTCAACCGTGAATATCAGAGCTGATTTGTAAAGGTAGACAGGTTGTCTTCCATTATGTTATTCAAACATCTACTTACAAGTAAGGGAGACAGCAATCTAGATGTGTAGCTAATGGAAAGTGACATTGTTAAGTACTTGTAAAGAGGGTGTGTGCCTGTGTGTAATTATTCATGTCTTTATCCAGGGAGATAGAGCTTTGGTAAAAGTAGCCTCATGGCTGGTAACTGTCAATTTCAGATCTACACTTGCCAGTCCCCTTGCTGCATTTTCATTCCTTATGATGTTAAGTGGTACAACGTCACTAAGCAGATAGGTAACTGTAATTCGGAGAATGCACCTTACCTATCCACCCCAGCCTCTAACTCCTTGAAAGAAGTACACCAAGGGAGAATTTATGAGCAAGGACAGACTGATGGCAGTGGAAGGTGTACAGAGGCAAGGGAAGTCTTTGGGGAGATCAGGAAGTAGGAAGGAATGGGGAGTAGAATATGTCAATTTCAGAATCTATGAATAAAGTATCCACATCCATCAAACAAATACAATGCTCAAATTTCTAAAGTTATGCTTAAATTCAAATGAAATGAAATCAAATTTAGAATTAGAAGGGGTCTTGTATATCTCCTATCTGCTCATTTTATATTTGATGAAACTGAACCAGGAAGGTTATGATATCTCCAACATGTCCACCTAGTGGCAAAGGCAAACTAACATCCAGGTTCCAGGGAAATCTTTTATGTTATTTAGGGAAGGACATGATTGTCAATCCACTCATGACAGAACACTTAAGTCTGAGTAAGAAGTAGAAGTGAATGATTTGACAGGTGGGATTCCTGTCAATTCCTTTACTAATTGTTTAAACTTAGTGGAATTACTAAACTTCTAATATGGGGCCCCCTGGGTGGCTCAGTCAATTAAGTATCTGCCTTCAGCTCAGGTGATGATCTCAGGGTCTTGGGTTAGAGCCTGCTCAGCAAGGAGTCTGCTTCTTCCTCTCCCGTTGCCCCTCCCCCCCACTCATACTCTCTCTCTCTTTCAAATAAACAAATAAAATCCTTAAAAAAAGAAAATAATAAAAATATGCCTGATAGTGAGCTGTGTTCAAAATTGTTTTTCTTCTAGGAAAATTTACCTGGGCTGGGGGTGATAGATTGGTGGGGGATGCAAACAAATCCCCATTTTAAATAAGAAACCCGTATACAATGAGGGCATAATAAACATCATACACGCATGTTAAGGACTATTTTTTGTCCAGGAAGATAAAGAGAAAAAAAATTAAGCTCATAAGAATTCACGGTAGCCCTCCACTACCGCAGATCTCAAATCTGCTTAAGTCCTGAAAATAGAATTCACCTCATCAAATGCAAGAGCTCCAAGTAAGTGGCTGATCATCTATCTCCCAAAAGAGCAGCTCCTCAGGGCATTTCCTTAGAAATTACATTCAGTGACATATCTTCCTTAAAGGTCAAACACTTGAGCCTCGGGCCATGAATGAAACTTTATAGGCCTAGCTTTAAAATGAAATAGCTTTTTAAGGAGGTACATAAATACATATTTCTATGATCATTATTATTACATTAACTGCTTTCCGTGTTCTTTTCCTGCAAAGAATACAGATGTTAAAGACATCTGTTAGAGACAAAGTCAGGAAACTCATTTGTGGCTATAGTCATACTGAATATTTTAACACCTGAAAAACAGGAGCATGTATTTAGAGGAGCATAAGTGATGCTGAGTCACTCTGCTTTCGAATGGATGGAAGGTAGGAGCAGATGCTTCTAAGTAAGGTTTGGTGCAGAAAAGATCACGAAAAGATCACATTTGGAAGGTTGTAGGGTGCCCTGAGATATTAACAACCTCTATCCATTCTCAGGCAATGATAAGGAAATCAGGTGTTGGTACTTCAAATGCTTATTATCAAAAAATGTTGGTATGTTTATGATAAGGAGTATACTTGCTTTTTTTTTCCCAAAATTTATTTATTTATTTGACAGAGATTACAAGTAGGCAGAGAGGCAGGCAGAGAGAGGGGTAGGGGAAGCAGGCTCCCCGAGGAGCAGAAAGCCCGATGCGGGGCTCGATCTCAGGACCCTGGGATCATGACCTGAGCTGAAGATAGAGGCTTTAACCCACTGAGCCACCTAGGCACCCCAGGAATATACTTGCTTATTAACAAAAATATTATTGAAGTGAAGAACAAGAATACAAAAAACATTTCTTATCGTATTCACTCTAAATAAATTTGAATCACATTTTTCCATTTTATGTCACATTGTTCCAGTTATCACGGGAATAGTTATACCCATGGGGAACCCAACTCTTGAAGAGATATGACATAATAATGTCTTAATAGCTAACGAGGTATAGTAAAGAAAAAAAAAAACTATAAGACACTAAGGCTTGAATTATAAGATATATAATAAATATTTTTTAAAAAATCTTTTTCCAAAAAGAAATGATCTTCAGAGAGTCACAAAACATGAATATGAATATGAATAATAAGATTGAGACAAAGGAAGAAAGAAGGCACATATGCCAATATTAAGGGTAAACATTTAAGAGATTAAGAACACATTATGACTTTGAGTGTCTTGGCAAACAAAGCAAGACTAAAAAAGCATTCGGTTAGTTCACTTCTGTTACCAAAATGAAGAGGGGCCTATGGGTGGCGCAGTTGGTTAAACAACTGACTCTTGTTTCCTCTAAGGTTCTGATCTCAGGGTCCAAGGGGTGGAACCTGGTGTAGACCCCTATGTAGAGCCCCAGGTCCTCAGGCTCCATGCTAAGTGGGGAGTGGGCTTGTCCCTCTCCCTCTGCTCCTCTCTTCATGCTCTCCATCTTTCTTTTGAATAAACAAATAAAATCTTAAAAAATAAAAATAAAAAAGAGGAAACATACTGATCCTTCAAGGCTGATCAAGATTTTTCTGATGTTTAGTTCTGGGAGACACAGCTACATAACACAGTGAATTTCCACCCTAGCCTTAGTTCCAAAATCCAAGCTGTTCTGACCAACAGTTGACCTCACAGAGCTAATGGTACTGATCTAGTTGTCTACCAATAGCCTTTGTCCTTTTAACCAGAGAGGTTTGGAAATTATCTTGACCGCCCAGGGATTTGAAACTAAAGTGAGGAGTTCTCCAGGAGCACTACTAACTAGTGGCTACCCAAATGGCACCCTTTTGCCAAGTGTCTTAGGCACTAGAGTTTTTCTACCTCCCTTTCTCCACCGGCCACTAGTACTAAGGAGCAGCCCTGTACTTGATCCCAATAACCTCAGCCAAGGCCTGATTTATCACCCTCTCTCCCCACAAACTGATTTTCTTAAGGGTGAGTAATGTCCTTCATGTGAGACATTTACCATGTGTCACACACTTTATATACATTACACGTTATTGAAAATCTTCACAATAATCCTGTAAGGTTGGTATAAAGTAATCCTGTCTTAAATATGACAAGAGTAATGAAATAGAGAAGTTAACTTGACCCAGAGTCAGTATGTAGGTGTATGGGTCCTGAACCCAGAGCCTAGAATTAACCTCCTGCCATAAACAACTGGAAACTAAACAAAATATAGGAAACAACTATTTTTAGGTATTTGATAGTAGGTAGTGCCATAATATAATCCTTGATAGAGGTTCAACAAATAAAGTGGGCCTCATAATTTCCTGGCCTTACAGTGAAGAGATGATTTCTAGGCTAAAAATAATAGGGCCCAGTGACCAATGGGAAGATATCAAGCAATCTAACATATGTAAAATTAGAAGCAGGGGTTTGTCTAGGGGAGACAGAAAAATATCTAAAGAAATACTGGCTGAAATTTTCCCAATTTAATAAAAAGTATAAACCCACGGATCAAAGAAGCTCTATGAATCTTAAAGAGGATAAACATAAAGAAAACTATAAATGAAGTTATAGAAAACCAGTGATAAAAAAAGAATATTACAAAAACAGCAAGAGAAAAGAATATTATATAGGAAACCAAAGGAAAGAATAATCAAAGATTTCTTGTGTGAACATGCATGCTAGAAGGCATTGGAATGACAACTCAAAGTAGTAAAAGGTGAGAGTCAACCTAGAATGTGACTTGCAGTAAAAATACCTTCCAAACTGAAAGGAAAACAAAGATTTCTTCAGACGATTAAAAGCCAGACAATTCATCTTCAGCTGACTTAGACCACAGGAAGTGATAATTATTTTTTTTTTTTCTGGCAAAGGGGAAAAAATCAGAAGAGGGGCACCCCAGTGGCTCAGTTGGTTGAGTGTCAGACTCTTGGTTTCAGCTCAGGTCACAATCTCAGGGTTCTGAGATTGAGCCTCACATCTGGCTCTGTGCTCAGTGTGAAGTTGGCTTGAGACTTTTTCTCTTTCTGTCCCTCCCGCTACTTGCTTTAAAACAAATAAATAAATCTTTTTTAAAAATCAGGGGGCGCCTGGGTGGCTCAGTGGGTTAAGCCGCTGCCTTCGGCTCGGGTCATGATCTCAGGGTCCTGGGATCGAGTCCCGCATCAGGCTCTCTGCTCGGTGGGGAGCCTGCTTCCTCCTCTCTCTCTGCTGCCTCTCTGTCTACCTGTGATCTCTCTCTCTGCTAAATAAATAAATAAAATCTTTAAAAAAAAATCAGAAGAAAATTTGGAAAATACCAAAAATTATAAAAGTGTAAGCTAATACATAGGACATTTTTCTCATAATTAAAGTTATTAAAAATATAATTAACTGAAATAAAAATAATATATTGTGTGGTTTATAACATATGTGGTTATGAGATGCTGATAACAATAGCAGCACATCCAAGAAGTAGAAATGAAAATATTCTGTTGGAAGAGTCAGACATTTATGTGAAGCAGTATAATTTAAAAGAGACTGTAATAAATTAAAGTTGCATATTATAAACTACAGAGTTAACAGTTTTTAAAAATGGTATCTCCGGGATGCCTGGGTGGCTCAGTTGGTTAAGCGGCTGCCTTCGGCTCAGGTAATGATCCCAGTGTCCTGGGATCGAGTCCCACATCGGGCTCCTTGCTCGGCAGGGAGCCTGCTTCTCCCTCTGCCTCTGCCTGCCTCTCTGTCTGCCTGTGCTCACTCTCTCTCTCTCTCTCTCTAACAAATAAATAAATAAAATCTTTTAAAAAAATAAAATAAAAATAAAATAAAAATGGTATCTCCAATGGTGGATATAATATGGAACCCTAGAAAGTACTTAATCTAAAAGAAGATAGAAAATTATGTAAAAGGGAAAAAAAACAAAAGCAAGGTGAATTAAATCTCAACTACGTTAATAGTTACATTAAATATAAATCACCTTAAAAACTCCAGTTCAAAGTCGGAGTTTATCAGACTGGGTAAAAAAGCAAGACTCAACTACATGCTATCCACCAGAAACTCATTTTATACATACAATTATAAATAAGTGAATAGTAGAAGGATGGAAGAAGCTATATATACAAACACTAATTACAGATAGCTTGAGTGGCTATATTAATATCAGATAAAAATAAACTTTGAAATGAAATATGTTACCAGGAATAAAGAGAGAAGTTTCATAATGATAAGCAGTCAACTTATCAGAAAAAAATTGCCATCCTAAACTTGTTTGTACCTGGCAACAGAACTTCAAAATACATAAGCAAAACCATCATAACTTGTCTGGATAAATACATGTATTTACACTATATTTGGAGATTTCAATACTCCTGTCTCAGTAGTTAATAGAACAGGTTGACAGAAAATCGGTAGGAATACAGAAGAACTAAAAAACATTACTATCAATTTTACCTAATTGATATTTATAAGATACACTATCCAATAACTACAGAATACATATTATTTTCAAGTGCATATGGAATTTATCAAAATCATCAACATACTGTGTCATTAATAAATCTGAAAGGATCAATATCATAAAAAATACGTTCACTGACAGATGGAATTAAATTCAGATACCAATAACTGAAAACTATCTAGAAAATTCCAAATATTTGGAAATTAACATCATACTTCAAAAGTAACTTCATAGGTCAAAGAAAATCATAAGGGAGATTAGAAAATATTTGAGCTATAGCTAAAGTGGTGATCAGAGGAAAATTTATAGCTTTAACACTGAGCGATGGCCCCTGTTCCACAATGGTCAACATCTTAACATTTATTCCCTAGACTAGGGGATATCAGGCATGGTTGATGCATGGTGAACTCATAGAAAACAGAGGATTCAGTAACCATTTTCTTCTTGAATCCTAAATGCTAAGGTCTTAGCTTTTGTTGCCCCACTAGGTTTCCAGACCACTTTTAGTCTCTAGGGTAGGCAGGTACTGGGATATTATTCTGGGAGAAATAGGACTAGCTCAAGACATTGACTGCCTCCAGATCCTCCATAAACTGCTGGTCCAGATCACCCTGCAGTGAATCTCAAATCCAACACCCTTTCACAGGCACTCAGAGCTTCTAGTCAGCTTTTTAGTCCCCAGACTGTAAGCATGTTCAACCAGTGATCACAAGACAGCTGAGGACAATGTCTAACATAAAAAGCAAGAAAGAAGAAAGAGGTTTGTTACCCTATACCTACTGGATCAAGATTTTGGGGGTGACTACTTTCTTCGGCAACCCTATCTCTTGCTACCTAACCCTCTTCTGTGCTCCAGTTCTTACCAGCTTCCTATAATACTGCTCCATCCTTCCCCTGCTTCAGGCCAGGGCTGGTAATGGCTTTTTGCTGTTGCTAGTTTCTGGGAAACTCACAAGCCTAAGCCAGTTTTCTTAATTGGTCTGGACATAATCTCTTCATTAAGTTATTTTCAGTTTAAAACCTTTTGAATGTGCCATCTATTTTCCGGCAGGACTCCGACTGACAGAGTGATTGGGATCATGATGTTTATTTCTTACCCTGTAGTATGTTTGTATATTACTAATGCATCTAGGGTGCTTTCTACCTGATGCTCTCCATACCCAGTTAGAATAATAGCAGCAATGTAAGGGGCCAGTGTAATCTTTTGAGAGAAATCAAAATGATCAAACTCCTTTCAGATTATATTATGATAGAGAAAAGGTAAATTGTCATAGCCCTAAAGTAAGACAATGATGGTATACTGCTGTCCCTTGCAGATTAAGATGAATTTATTGGCATGAAAATAAAGCATTTTCTAAATCAATAAATGCACATTAGCTCCCAGAGGCTACGTTGATATACTCAGTAAGTATACCATATCTGAAACTGCACTTGCAAATTGCATCCCATGTAATTAAATTTGTAAGAACCCTGTCATTCTCCAAAAGCCATCTGTTTTCTCACTAGCCAAAAGAGAATTTAAATGGTAGTATGGTATAAATCACCATCCCTACATCTTTCAAGTCTTCGATGGTGGCACGAATCTGTGCAATCACCCCAAGAATATAGTATATGCTTTCAGTTAGTAGGAAAAATATGATGCCATTCCTCTCAGAACACACAAGCCTGGGAGCCAAAGGTAGAGTAGTCCTTCACAATACTATACTTAATAAATCACTTGCATAATTTTTGCCTCCTATCCTTGTAACTTTGGGCTTGGATCTTAGTGACCCAAGGAGGAATGTTTCTACTCGGGAATATAGTCTTGGTTTCATTAGAGAGGAAGCTAAGAGTACAACTTGGTCGTTTCAAGTTCTCATACATCAGAGATACATGTATTTTATTTCAGTGCCTAACAAAATCAATGTCTTTCATAGAATATTTTGAATGGGACCTAGCGTATTAAACTCCTATAGTCCAAAAAAAAAAACAAAAACCACCCAGTAATAAATGTAGAGCTACATATTTTGGAAAAATATTATAGAACAAATACTATAGAACAAATGTCCTCATATTAATATTAAAGCAATACAAGGAAGCTACTGTGAAACAAATTCTCTTCAAGATTCCCGGTAGAAGAGAAAATTGGAATACATCCTTGCAGAACTGTTTGGGAATCTACACCTGACACAGGGGTTAACAGTTGTGGCCCAGTAGCCGAATACAACACACAGGCTATTTTTGTATAGCCTATGAGCTAAGAATGGGTTTTACATTTTTTCATTTTTAAAGGAGGGGAAGGAGAAAGGGAAGGAGGAGGGAATGAGAATGGGAGAGGAGGGGGAAGAAAAGCAATTACAGGGCCCTTGGGGACTGCAAAGTCAAAAATATTCACTATTGGGCTCTTTACACAAAAAGTATGTGTCCTCGCGGTCGTGAGATCGAGCCCCACATCAGGCTCCATTCTCAGCTTCTTTCAATTTATGAAAGAAAAAGGTGAGAAACTAAATGCCATAAACACCATAGACACCCTTAACTATTAAAAATTATTCCTGGGGCACCTGAGTGGCTCAGTGGTTTAAGGCCTCTGCCTTCGGCTCGGGTCATGATCCCAAGGTCCTGGGATCGAGCCCCACATTGGGCTCTCTGCTCAGCAGGGAGCCTGCCTCCCCCTCTCTCTGTCTCTGCCTGCCTCTCTGCCTACTTGTGATCTCTCTCCCTGTCAAATGAATAAATAAAATATTTTTAAAAAATTATTCCTCTTTCTTTGGTGCTGAGTTAGACACTGTGGACAGCCAAAAGGAGGAAGGGCACAGAACATTTCTCCAAAGGGTTTGCTTTCAAGTTCAAATGAATGGTTTATATTCTACTGTGTTCATTTTGAAATAGTTTTGCTGTTTCTCATTCACCTTTCAAAATATAATATGCCCCAAATGACACAAAAAACAACAATAAAAAACCTAAGCCACCAAAATGAGTTTCATGTTTTCACAGAGAATATTAGAAGAATCAGGATCTTTTCAGAATGTTTGGTTTAGCTAAATTACAATATTTTATTTTCCTTTTTACTGTGAATGTATTTGGTCAAGCATAAAATTAACCCTAATCATCTTCAATTTAGGAACTTGTTTTTCGTATTTTATCACTATCTGGAAATTGCCTTTTATCATGAGGGAATTGCTATTATCTCGAATGTGATTTTACTATGTCCAGGGCTACTGTCCTACCAGAAAACACAGCTCTAATTTAAAAGGCATGTCAGTAGAAAAATCAATTTACTAAAAAGAAAATTAACTTCATAGGCAAATCTTTCAGGAAAGCAACTGATCCATAAAGTGAGCGAAATTTATACTAAGAACAGAAGTGAATTCATTATATATTTTTCAGTCAAGAAGAACTTATCCCTATATTCAATTCATGATAAGCTTCCTCTGGAATGATTCCACTAAACAAATAATAGAATAGAAACTTGTGAGTCTAGCCTTTTGGAGAAATTATAAATAAGCACAAGATTGTCAATAATGGCTTCTGAAGAGCAAAGAAGACTGACTGAATTGTATTGAACTAACAAGTATTTCAGGAGTAGGATTTTTACTGGGGGTTTACATAGAAGTGGACTTCCTTGCCAAATTTTCACGATTTATCATTTAAAATAAGAGTACGAGGGACGCCTGGGTGGCTCAGTTGGTTGAGCGGCTGCCTTCGGCTCAGGTCATGATCCCAGCGTCCAGGGATCGAGTCCCGCATCGGGCTCCTTGCTCGGCAGGGAGCCCGCTTCTCCCTCTGCCTCTGCCTGCCACTCTGTCTGCCTGTGCGCTCTCTCTCTCTCTCTCTAATAAATTAAAATAAAATAAAATAAAATAAGAGTACGAGCCACTGCAGTGACTTGCTGCTAATCAATGGAAGCACCAAATAGTTCATTTTCTGTTCCTTTATTTGAAATGACAGTCCTATCTATCAGTGAGAAGGATGTAGAAAATTCCTAGGGAAAGCCACAACCACCCTGGTACAAGGTTAGGGTCTATCTCCTGTTTTAATTGTGCTGAATATTCTTTCAATAATATTACTTTTTATTCTTCTTCTAGTCATTTAGTTGTATCAGTGCTTCTGTGGCTTAAAACAAAAAGGTGTATGTTGGGGGCAGAGCTTTGTTTAACATGTACTTAATTTTAGAAAAATGTCTAAATCTTATTATCTGAATCTATTAGCCTTCAAAGGAATCTTGAATGGTACAGAAGCATTCCCAGATTCTCTATTTTACCAAATCCAGGGGCTAAGTCTCAGCCCTTGTCCCATGGAACCTCTCAGTGGCATCAGGCAGAGTTGAACAAACTTATTTTCCTTGAAATTCCTTTCCAGAAACCACATCCTCAACACTCTTGAAGTGTTCCTCCTTGTTCACTGCTCACTCCTCAGTCACCCTGGGGGATCCTCATCCTCCCTAAGAATCAGGGTTCTTAACCTCAGTACTGCTGACAGATCCTGGGTCTAGATAATTCATCGTTGTGGAAGGATGTTCTGTGCACTGTAGGGTGTCAATCAGCACCTCTGGCCTCCACCCTCTGCTCACCAGGAGCACCTCCTCCCCCTCCCCAGTCAGCTGTGACAACTAAAAATGTCTCCACACCTTGCTAAATGTTACCTAGCTGAGAACCAGGGCTCTAAATGCTTCCCCCAAATCTCTCCTGTGCCTCCTTCCCTTCTCCATCTTCACTCACTTCCTTGGTCATCTCATTCAATCTCAAAGTTTTAAATATCATCTAAATTCTAGTAACCTGGCCATTAATATAACTACCCAGACCTCTTTCCTGTCTCACACAGGCACTGACTGCTCACTACACGACTATTATGCATCCAAACTCCTGGTTTTCCTCCTAACCTTGCCTCTTCCTCAGTCTTTCATCAATATTCACTCTATTTCTAAGATTAAAAATGTGCTTCATCCTTGGGTCCTCTCTTTCTCTAGCATTCCACATACATCTTATGAATAAGACCTGTTTGTTCTACCACCAAAGAGTATCCCAAACCTGACCATTTGGCATATTGCTAGCACCCAGGCTAAGCACTGTCTACTCTCATCTGACCAACTGAAGTATTCTCCCAGTTCTTCTCCCTTCTTCCACGCCTATCCCCTATAATGTTCTCCAAAAACATCTGTGGGGTCTTGTAAAAGTCCTACACTGACCCTCAGATCAAAATCCTGCTATGGCTTTCCATCCCAGTTAAAAGAAGAAAGAAAAAAAGAAAAGAAAAAGGTAATTCCTGGCCTTAAAGAAATTCCTTACCTAATCTGACCTCGTCTACCTCTTTCTCTCCATCTCCTACCCTCTCCCTTACTCCATGCATTCCTGCCACCTCAACTTTCTTGATGTGCTAGAGTAAGACAACTTCACTCCAGGCTCTGGCATCTACATGGGTGTTTCCTCTGCTGGGATTCTGTCTCCCCAATCATCACATGAATGATTTCTTCATATTGCTCAGGTTTCTGCTAAAACATTCTTCCAGCAAAGAAGGCTTCTCTCTTCTCTGCCGTTCTTCCAACATTTTCTTTCTGAAGTTATTTTATCTGTAATACCATTACCTGAAATTATGTAATTAATTAGTCTCAGATGAAACTAGGTTTAAATAGAAATAAAATAGATTTTAGTTTGGATGCCATGTCACTGGGATTCCATGGCTTGAATGCCACAGTGGCAAGAAATTTGAGGCCCTGTTCAGGCTCAGTAGGAAAGAGTTTTGTGATTGATTAGCAATGCCTTCCCTAACATAGGAGGGAAGAGTGGTAGGGTGTGTGCCCTGTTTTTGTCATCCTTTAACGAAGTCCTCCAATTTTTCTTTTGTCTGCTCATTCTTTGGCAGTTCTTACAGATTGGTATCATCATCAATGTAATAAGAAAACAGAAGAGGTATGAAACTCAATCAGATAACAACTAAATAGTTGCTGCTTTTGTAGAAATTTTGATGGAGGGGGAAAACCACATAAGGCTAAAAGATATGCTGAAACCATCAATAAGTGTGAATCATCTATGCATCTCTTATCTCCCACAAGTAAAGAAAGGAGATAATTCTGTATAAGAGAGAAGGAAATGACTTCAAAGATCTGTTTATAAGAGAGTGAGATTATCTTTTTTTCTTTGCTCTTCAAGAAAAGAGCCTGAATGATGAAATTAAGAGATTTCCACTCTGAAGACACTTGATGAGTCTTTGTCATTAATAAAACGTTACTTTTATTTTTGAATTCCCTAACTCTCTATGGAATGATTAAGCAAGGACAGGCCTAGAGATACTAAAGATAGAGAGAAAAAGAAAATAAGGTGAAAGGATAAAAAAGGTCTCTATATAACAAGACCTTCCCAACCACCCAAATTCCTCTCCCCACTCTTTAAGAAAGGTCAACTGATAGCCCTTGGCTCCTGGCATGTAACTATATCCTGTTCCTCTTTTGATGTTCTCACTGAGAGGGATTTAACTGCCCTTTCCTTGATTCATTAGATGGTCACTTCAAAGAGAGTCCAAAGAGGCAGCATTTGCCCAAACAACTCCCCTGTCTTAGTAAATCCAAGTGAACCCAAAAAGCAATTCATCCTAAATTTCACACATTATTGTCTTTCGCCCCTGTCAGTGACCTCAGCCTACAATATTGATTACCACTCTGCCTCCCAATATGAATCCTTCAGACAATCAATCCTTCCCCAGAAAAGGGAAAGAGTTATCCAGTCTAATGCCCTGAGACCTATGATTAAGCCCAAGCAGAAACCAAACAAGCTAGCAAACTTGTCATAACTTTCAATCATCTACAGCCCATTTCCTACCTCAAAGTCAGGGAGGAAAATATTCTACAGACAGTCTAGAGTATTCTTCAAGACTTCATTCAAGAACAAGATGGGTACTCAGTTTAGTAACAAATGTCCTAAAACATTTTATTAAATTAACAAATGTCTCTGAGCACTCTAACACGCAAATCAGATTTGTGAGGTCCCTGTGAAGTGCTGGCATACAAATCCATGACAGTTTCCTTACTTTTCTAAGACTTTAGTAGATAAGTGGGCAAAGGGCCGATAAGATAAATGACCAATGAGTATGAAGAAATGTTCAACATCATGAGTAAGGAGAGATATGCAAGTCAAAAGAGCAATTAAATACAACATTTTCCCATCAAATCAGAAAGATTAAACCTTGAAAATATGCAATGTTGGTAAAAGAGCAGGAAAATAGGCACTCTATTCTAAAAAAGCTGGACAGTGTCTATTACTAAGCTAGCCACAGCACTTCACATGGTACCTGGACATAGCAAGTTCCCACTAAATATATGCTGAATAAATAAATAAAATCAGTGCATGGATACTCTGCTGATGAGAGTACGCTGAATAAAATTTAGAGGAATAATTTCATAATACTAAAATACATATAGTAGTCATACTTTTGACACCATAATTCTTCTAGGAATACACTATAAGCAAATTCTTTACAACCGCAAGATACTATGCAAAAACGTTTGTTACATTATTAAAACACTAAAAAATTATTAACAAGCCAAGTGTCCAAAATTAGGTAAATGATAGTAAATGGATGGATAGTGCTCCAGACAGAATAGTTCATAGTAATTAAAATAATATTTATAAAATGTCATAAGATATGGAAAAAGGTTTATAACCTGATAAGCCAAAATTATGCATTTACATGGGTATAAAATTTCATTTAAGCATAGTAAAATGTATACTTTTTAAAAAATATTTTATTTATTTATTTGTCAGAGAGAAGGAGAGAGAGAGAGAGAGAGAGTGCAGACAAGCAGGCAGAGAAGCAGGCAGAGGCAGAGAGAGAAGCAGGCTTCCTGCCGAGCAAGGAGCCCATGCGGGACTCGATCCCAGGACCCTGGGATCATGACCTGAGCCGAAGGCAGCAGCTTAACCCACTGAGCCACCCAGGTGTCCCTAAAATGTATAATTTAATGGTAGTTTTTCTATGGGTCATGATAATAGAAAGTTTTCTGTTTTTTCTATCTTTCTAAATCTCTCTATATTTTTCTATAGTGATCATAGAATATTTTTATAATTAAAGAAAGGTAAAATTCTGTATTAATAAAATAGCAAGGTTACTTTTTGAGGAGGGTTATTCTTTCACACACCCCAAAATAACATCAATAAGATATGAACCCATAGCCCTTTATGTAGGGTCTTCTCTCCTCTTTTTGATTTTCATGTTTAATTATATTCAGGGTAGATTTCCATAAATGCAAATCAAGGCATTCTGATAACTAACAAGTCTCTTATTTTAAAATTATTAAATCTTGGGCATCTGGGTGGCTCAGTTGTTAAGTATCTGCCTTTGGCTCAGGTCATGATCCCAGGGTCCTGGGATCAAGCCCCACATCGGGCTTCCTGCTTGGTGGGAGGCCTGCTTCTCCCTCTCCCACTCCCCCTGCTTGTGTTCCCTCTCTCACTGTGTGTCTCTCTCTGTCAAATAAATAATTAAAATCTCTTAAAAAATAATATAAATAAAATAATTAAATCTTAATTAAAATCCTTCTGCTATTCCTTTAGCCATTTTCTATTTGCTATCAGTGAAAACAGAAACAACTTGTCAGTATTATCAGTCAGCTAAAATTTTCTACATTAAAAATTTTTTTAATGCCCCAGACACACAGTATATTTTTATTAATCTTAATGAAGTTCTAGAAACAACTTCTTAATATTTTCTTGAGATTGTCTTTGTATAGCACCTAAAATAATCATTATTCAGAGTAAATGAGATAATACATGTGAATAAGTGCTAGGTAATTATAAACTGCTATTCAAATGTTAGTTTTAAATTTTTCATGGTATATCATTTCTTACCTTGTATTTATTTCTGATGGCGTATTTCCCTCCTATTCTATGAACTGTTTCATTTCTGTGATTTCCATGGTGCTTTGCATATGCCCTTTACAAATTACAATGATTTTTTTAATGTATTTGTAAAATGTTTTCAATCCTATACAGGTAATTTAAAATATGAAAAAAAATTTAGAGAGCCCTGCAAAATGCAAACCAAAACCACAATGAAATACCACTTCATATCTACTAAGATGGCTAAAATCAAAAAGGCAGAAAATAACAAATGGTGACAAAGAGGTGGAGAAATTAGATCTCTTATACATTGCTGGTGGGGATGTTAAATGGTACAACAGCTTTGGAAAACAATCTAGTGTTTTCTCAAAAGGTTAAATATAGAATTACAATATGACCCAGCATTTCCACTCCGAGGTATATATACAAGAGAAATGAAACCATATGTTCACATCAAAACTTGTACACAAATGTACATAGCAGCATTATCCATAACAGCCAAAAGGGAGCAACAACCCAGATGTCCACCTACTTATAGCTAGATCAATAAAATATGTTATATGCATACAACGGAATATTATTTGGCAACGAGAAGGATAAAACTTGAAAACACTATGCTAAGTGAAAGAAGACGGTTACAAAATCCATCAATTGAATGACTGCATTTTTATGGAAATGTCCAGACAGACAAATCTGCAGAGACAGAAAATAATGTCATGGTTACCTAGGGCTGGAGAGAATTAAGAAATGGTGAGTGATTGCTAATAAGAGTGGTGTTTTTTTTTTTTATTTAAGCTTTTTTTATTTAAACATATAAGGTAACCCCACCACCCTCTCCCAACCCCTCTCCCCCCCCACCCCCCTCAGTTTGTTTTATGACATTAAGAGTCTCTTTTGGTTTGTCTCCCTCCCGATCCCATCTTGTTTCATTTTTTCTTTTCCTACCACCTTAACCCCCACCCCCGTTGCATCTCCACTTCCTCATATCAGGGAGATCATGTGATAGTTGTCTTTCTCCAGTTGACTTATTTCGCTAAGCATAATACACTCTAGTTCCATCCATGTCATTGCAAATGGTAAGATTTCATTTCTTTTGATGGCTGCATACCTCACACCAGTCAGAATGGCTAAAATGAACAAGTCAGGAAATGACAGATGCTGGCGAGAATGTGGTGAAAGGGGAACCCTCCTACACTGTTGGTGGGAATGCAAGCTGGTGCAGCCACTCTGGAAAACAGCATGGAAGTTCCTCAAAAAATTGAAAATAGAGCTACCTTATGACCCAGCAATTGCACTACTGGGTATTTACCCTAAAGATACAAACATAGTGATCCAAAGGGGCACGTGTACCCAAATGTTTATAGCAGCAGTGTCCACAATAGCCAAGTCATGGAAAGAACCTAGATGTCCATCAACAGATGAATGGATAAAGAAGATGTGGTATATATATACAAAGAGTGGTGTTTTTAAGGGGGATAATGAAATGTTCAAAAATTGATTGTGGTGATAGTTGAACATCTCTGAGAATATAGCAGGAACTGTTGGATTATACATTTTCTTTAAATTTTTTAAGAAAGAATTTATTCACTTATTTGACAGAGTGAGAGAGAGCACACACAAGCAGGGGGAGTGGCAGACAGAGGGAGAGGGAGAGGGAGAAGCAGGCTCCCCACTGAGCAGCCTCCGGGAGCCGGATGTGGGACTTGATCCCAGGACCCTGGCTGGGATCAAGACCTGAGCCAAAGGCAGACACTTAACTGACTGAGCCACCCAGGTGCCCCTGGATAGTACATTTTAAATGGGTGAATTGTATGGCATGTGTATTGCATTTCCATAAAGCTGTTTAGTTGAGTTTAGTTTTTTTTTTTTAAAGATCCTGAGTGTTAACCATTTCATGTAAGTTGGTAGTATTATATACTGGTGTAATTTTTTTGAAAAAACAGCATAGGAAAAATATTCACATCTTTTTACTTCTTGTATTTCTACACGTTTAGAGAAATTATTTAATAGGAACAAAAAGCTATATGAATAAAGACACCAACCACAGTATTTTCTATTAGTTTCAACTTGGAAACAATTTAAATGCTTAACAATGGACTTAATATTTTGATTCATCTACATTTCAGAAGATTATCATCCATTAAAATTATAAAACTGTAGCTAGTAGAAATATGAAAAGTTTTTTTTTTTTTTAAGATTTTGCTTATTTGACAGAGAGAGAGAGACCACAAGTAGGCAGAGAGGCAGGCAGAGAGGGAGGGGGAAGCAGGCTCCCCGCTGAGCAGAGAGCCTGATGTGGGACTAGATCCCAGGAACCTGAGATCATGACCCCAACTGAAGGCAGATGATTAACCCACTGAGCCACCCAGGCACCTCAGAAATACAAAAAGTTTGAAAAAATCCTAGGTAGGTGTGGAAGTATATAAAATCTAAGATAAATAACCTTAGTCATTAAAAACACCTATATCTATGAAAAGAAAGGAGGTGCCTGTATTATGGAAGATTTTTATTGCCATCTTTTTTGTTTTCTTTAGTAGTTTTCTTTTAAGATCCTTTTAACTTTAAAAAAATTGTTATTTGTGGGATGCCTGGGTGGCTCAGTTGGTTAAGCAGCTGCCTTCGGCTCAGGTCATGATCCCAGCGTCCTGGGATCGAGTCCCACATCGGGCTCCTTGCTCGGCAGGGAGCCTGCTTCTTCCTCTGCCTCTGCCTGCCACTTTGTCTGCCTGTGCTCGCTAGCTTTCTCTCCCTCTCTCTCTGACAAATAAATAAAAATTT
>RCUC01148201.1:0-34670 GCA_003697995.1 Taxidea taxus jeffersonii
GGACAGACGGGAACAGTTGGCTTTGTGTTCTTAGACGGCAAAGAACCCACAGAAGGTCACTGGTCAGAAAGTGTTTACAGCAGCACAGAAATAGAACAGCCTCTCCTGAGACCCAGAGGTCTGACACACACTCTCACCTTCATAAGGTCATAACACACTTTATCTCGACTTGGGAGTTAAGGATGCACTTGGAGAGTGCCCAATGGAACCACATGTCCCTGTGACTGGTCACGGGCATTCCTGAGGCACAGATGCCCACAGAAGCCAGGAGCCGAGCTGTTTGAAATACGAACACAAGCGAGGATGAGGAGGGCACTCCCAGGCATTTATGACAGAGCTGTAGGGGAGGGGAAAAACTTGGGGCCAAAAGGCCATTTTCTAATTTTCTCTGATCCTCATGAAACTTTTAGCCAAAGCAGCAGCAGCAGCAGCAAGAATTACCCAATTAGCTGGCCAAGGAATTCCACCTCTTGCTCTCAGGTTTGGAGGAAACGTACACAGAGTCTTCCTGGGAAAAGCAGGGGTTTCAACATTCGCTCTGCAGTGCTTCCCCTGGTTGGAGAGACCTCGAGATAGTAGATGCTGTGATCAAAGACCCACGAGGGGCCTCACAAGTTTAGGAAATTTGTGTTTTCAGTGATATTTAGAGTCTGAGAAACCCTAGTGGCAGGGATTTCAGTTTCTTGACAGGACTGCCCCACTCGGGTCCCCTGCGTGGTTGCAGACATGTGAAGATGGGTCCCATCAAACATTGGGGCCGTTCCCAGGCTGCCACCCAGAGGGCTCTGAGACACCTCGATCTTAGCGCTATTCCCAGAAAACTCCGGGAAATGCTCCGGACAATCTGGAACCCTATCCCAACGTGGGTTCCGTGGGAAGTGTGTTGTGGAGAAAGCAGACCTGCGATCGAAAGGGTCTGGAGAGCTCTGGGCTGCCTCCTGTCGTCAGCGGGCTTTCTTCCCGGTAGGAATTTTCAGATCCTCGGGACCCAGCATGAAATGTGCATTTCCAAGAAAGTGACAGGATTCGAGCCTCCCCAACCTTCACAGCCCCACATGCTTTCTTCTCAGGACTCAGGTCATGGGATTTCAGGAAGCCCCGGTGAGAAGAGCAGGTACAAGGCTCTCCGTCAACTTGGAAATGTGCAAGGGGTGGGGCAGGACACCAGGAAGGCCAGCCGCTACTCCGGGATGAAGGGCTCCACTCCAGAAGGACTGACCAGGGGCCCTTCCCCCAAGAAGGCACACTCTGCCGCCTCCATGTTACTGAGACCTGGGCTCAGGTGCAGAGTCATGGTCAAAGCAGCCATGGAAACTGATGAACACGACTCAGGGCTGCCAGCGTGTCTGATTCTTACACAGGTTCGCGAGGCTGAGCCAATCTGCAGTGCCGTAACACGCTTATTAACGCATCTCTGTCCTGCGACCTCGATTCCCCGGGGGGGCACCCTGCCTCAGAGCCTGGGGAGGCCGCCCCCCACCAGGACCACGGGGACAGGTGCCACACGGAGCATCCTAGCTCCCAGGGCCCTCTGTGGCGGCGGTATGCAAGGGCAGAAAGAACAGGAGGCGATGGAATGTACGTCACCTGCAGGCCCTGCTTGGTTGGTTTGGCTGAGTTCACATGTCTGCTTGGAAGCAAGAAAATGTCACATGACTGTGGCTCAGCAAGGTGTATTCCTATTTGCACACTGTGTTGCTGTGCCATGCCAGAAGACCGCAGACTTGAACTTGGACCCACTCTGTGGACAGGACCGGTCACCATTGCTCCGTGACAAGATGACGAGGAACACAAGCCCCCTGTGATGGCGGAGGGCCAGGCTCTCCCAGAGGCACCACTCATGGTGCTGGGCCTCTGAGGCCTCTTGGCAAAAGGGGAGAGATGGGGGATTCTGCACAGCCCCCAGAGACCACCAAGAAACACCAGAAATCTCTTTGGTGACAGAACCACTCCAAGGATGGCGAATGAAGGCTCACCGACAGACTCGATGTTTTAAAAAACCAACAAAGTCAGTTTATATTCCTTCTCTAGGAAATTTTTCAGGGAAGACACAGGACTGACTGGAGGTAGACGGGCAAAGGAAAGAGCCGGAGAGTGGGTGATGTCCCCCCATGCAAGGTGGGACAGAGCATGGGTGGAGGGACAGGGCTCCTGCAGGGGGCAGGGGTGGAGCCTGGCTCTGGTAGCAGCCACCTGTGCCTTACTCATGAGAAAACGGGGAGTGAAGGCAGGATAGAAAGGGAAACCAGTTTGTTTGTTTGTTTTTTAAAGATTTTATTTGAGAGAGAGAGCAAGCACAAGCTTGGGGGAGGGGGAGCAGGAGAGGGAGAAGCAAATGCCCCCACTAAGCAGGGAGCACCATCCAGGACTCAATCCCAGGACCCTGGGATCAAGGCCTGAGCCAAAGGCAGCTGCTTAACTGACAGTGACCCAGGTGCCCCAGGAAACCAGTTTGAGGGACACTGAGTAAAGACAGCTTTCGGTTCAAGAACGGAGTTGAGCTGATGTGTACAGACAGACCCTTGCGCTGGTAAGGGGACTGTCATCAAACAACAGTGTCTTCTCTGTCCCATTGGGAGCCCATGTACAGCTCTCCTGGGCCCTGGGCCCAGGACAACCCTATAGCTGTCTTGAGTATCCAAAGTGCAGTGGGTGGTCACTATTCACCCCACTTGGGTGGGGGCCCAACGGGGACCCCAGCCCTCGGGTGTTGCGTCACTGTGACCGTAGTTCCAATGTGCTCTGATCCCTGAACGGCACCAGAAAGGTGGTGTGGGCACGTTTTGGAGGCGCTAAAAAAAAAGGTCTTGCACAGTGTTGGGGAGGTCTTCACGGTGGAGGCTGACAAGAAGGCACTGGGCTCCGGGATGCCACCCTGCCCAGGTGGGAGAAGCAGGAGGCATGGCGTGTCCACACAGGCACATTCCTCGAAGTTAACTGCACTTGGCCATGGAGGCATGTTTTTCCTGCCAAAGACGGTCTAATGCAGCAGCGTGTTCATTAAATGGTAGTCAGAGCCTCGGGAGGCCCACTTTTGATCATTAGTAACGTGCAGAACCCGATGCAGGGCAATTAATTCAGTTCCAGAAAATTAATTCTTAAAAGTAAGCAATGGGAGAAGAGGGGATTGGAGCAGAGACAATATTCATGCCCTGTTAGAAACGGGGTTAAATGTGCGATTAATTGTGTTTGAATAACAAATAGAGAAACCTGCTGAACAAGTCACCAGGCAGCTCCATGGAAACTTACTGGCTGCGAGGAAGGCCATCCTCGACCAGGCCTTCCAAAAGTTTCCATCCAACTACAGATGCTCGCATTAAAATCGGAAATAGAGACATTTCTAGGGACATCCCTGTTCTTTTCTTCACCAGCGCTCCCCTGCATTGCTCTCCTGCCCTCTTCTCTCTCCCCCCATCCCATTCCCAACCTCTCTACACCTCTGCTTCCCCACAGCCAGCTTTCTCTGCGCACTCACTGTTCCTGCTTCCTGCCCCACAGTGCCTCAGTTTCCCCCCCATCACTTAACGGCAGCAGGCCCCTGGCTCAGGGACCAGCGTGTGCAAGGTGCCTTCTGGGTGTGTGCAGGAGCCAGGCCTCACCAGCCGTGACACACACGGGTTGCACGTGGCAGTTGTCTCTCCCTATCTCTAGACCTGCTATTATGACACAGGAAATGTCCTCACAACAGAAGCCACTCGGCCCCACGTTTCTTGCAGCCAAAGGCATCTGCACGGGAAGGACAAAGCCCCTGACCTGCGAGGAGGGGCCCCACAAATGTCAGCCACTATGGGCGGTGCTGTGCGATGGGGGCCAAGCTGCAGGGTCCAGCCTGCCTCCTGGGGCACCCCGGGCCCAGGTGTCCTCTCCAGTGGCCTTCTCTGCCGGGGACACCCAACAGCTCCCGCCCCAAGCCAGCACACCAAGCAGACAGCAGTGCCTGCACTAACCTCCTCTCTCCTCGGACATTCTAGGTCAGCGGCAGGGGGCCAAGACTGAGACCTGGAGCCTCAACACGTCTGCCAGTGTCCCTTGAAGGGAAGAGCTTCAGGCGTTCACCTCTGATCACCTGGGCCAGGCCCCAAACTCCCCCGGCCTCCCCTCCTCCCCACTCCCCACGCTGCACCCCCATGCTGTCCCCAGGCCCATTGGAGTGTCACATCCTCAATTCTGATGGCCTGGCCAGAAAGACAAGCCAGCTCCCGCTGGGCCTCTCTCCAGTTCCTCGGCTCTGGCTGAAGCTCAAGGGGATGCCCTGGCCCCTGTGGGTCAAAGGGCAGCACTTGCCCTTTGACCCACATCATCGGCACTGGGCCAGGTACACAGCAGGCACTCACAGTTGCTGTCAGATAAACACACGCTGCACCAAACTGCGGCAGACACACGGCAGCCGTGACCTGAAGAGAATATTCCAGAGGGTCTGAAACACTTAGTTCAGCAAGACACAAAGAAGAATTAATGTTCTTTGGGTCCACATGGCACCGAGGGCAAAGGGAACATCGCCGGAAATGCGCAGAGGGCAAAGGGAACATCGCCGGAAATGCGCAAAGACTTGGTCTAGACCACAGGATGGGGTTGTGGCCTGAAGCTGAGTCACGGCTCCCGATCCGAGCTTAACAATCACTCCGACCATGTGACAGCCTGTCTTTTCCAAATGAGTCACAAAGCAGTTAAACATGCCTTGTTGATTTTTCACCACAAAAATTCACTTTCTGATATTAATTGAATTTCATGACCCTCTAGGGGACAGAATGTTATCACTCGGAGCAGTTCTCAGGCATCTGTGTTTCTGTGACTACGAGATGACACGTCATTACACAACTTCATCAAGTCATTCGGGTAAGTTACGTGGCATTTGGCAAACAATGGAACAATGTCCTTCACCAAGGCTGTACCCTCATACAAATTGCTGGTCGGCGTGTGATCCGCCAGTAAGACTCCCCGCACAGGTGCAGCCACGGGTTCGAGACTCTCACGGGGCAAAGTGGGTGCTTCTCCCAACACAAACCACGCTTCAAGACCGTCTTCCGTCCGTGGGTGAAGAGGCCCACACGTGCTCTCATTATAGGCGAAGCCATAAGGCTACATGCCCATCAGTAGACTCTGGTTTAAAATATTAACAAGCAGGGGTGCCTGGGGGGCTCAGGCAGGTAAGTGACTGCCTTTGCTCAGGTCATGCTCCCAGGGTCCTGCTCCCTCTGTGCTCTCATGCTTTCGTTCTCTCTCTCCCCCTCCACCTCAAATAAATAAATAAAGCCTAAAAACATATTAACACACCAAAGGCGGCTGCTTTCAAATCCGTGTAACACAACAGAACAGGCAGAACTCCTTAGAAACTTGAGTCTAAGGTGACCCTGGGAACTCCTCACGAGACCGAAACCCTGTAGGCCTAGAAGGACCCCGTGGGAGGCACAGAGGCCGCCGTCGCTGGGCTTCTGAAGGGCACTGGGTTCACGGGCTGCAGGCAACTCCCGATCAGAGTCCACCTGCCAGGCTATGGACTCAGTAGTTCCCCCCCACCCCGACCCCCGTTCACACTGATGGGGTCCGGGCAGGTGCAAGGCAGGTGCTACCCGGCCAGGCTGGTATGGAACCAGGGTGGGACTGGGGTCTGTGGGAGCAACATGGGGGTGGGGGTCAGCGGTGGGAGGAGCACCACGCTCCCCCTTTATGGGCAGAACCAGAGGACTGACGTGGGGAAACAGAGTCGAGAACCCAAGTCTGGGGGGCGGGGACGCAGAGCCTGGCAGAAAGGACAGCTGGCCGTCAGCAGCTCTTGTGCTCCCAGTGATTTTGAATCCAAGCACGGCCGGGCACTTTCGCCGGGTTAGGGCTCCCGGTGGGGGGAGTCAAGACGCTAGTTTCCATTCTCCATGAGCTCAGGCCACCATAACACAGCACCACAGGCGGGAGGGCTCAAAGAGCAGGCGTACCCCCAGCTCCAGAGGCTGAGAGTCCGTGATCAGGGCGCTGGCGGGTCGGGTTCTGCCAAGAGCCCCTTCCTGACTCCTGGGTGGCCACCTCCTGCCTGCTGCAGACCACAACCCTGCTCCTTCATACCAGGGCAGTGATCTCACATGGGGGCCCCACCTCCCACACCATCCCCGCAGGGGTGGGGCTGCCACGTGACCTCTCGTGGGGGGGGCGGATCACACACACAGCCCACAGCACCGCTCCCGCTGTGCGGACCCGGATTGGCCCAGGCAAGGACGGGCCACAGTGGGATTCATGGGAGGACTTCCACAGCCTGACCGGGGCATCTACCCCATGGATGCCCCAGCCACTGAGGGTTTCTGATCCTTCCCGGCGGCTAGCCTGCCCCTCACACGTCCACAGAGGAGCTGCGCCGGCCGGACGACAGAACAACACGCCTAGGAGCCCGTGGCCTCCTCAGTGCTCCTCACCCTCAGCTGGCTGTCCCGGCAGGTGGGCATCCTCCGCATGGGAGGTGGGCGGTGCCCCATGCAGGGCAGGTGCCCGAAACACGGCAGCAGCTCCCTGGAGCTGGGGTGCACGGGCAGCCAGCAAGCCGCCCTGCAGAAAACAACCAGGGAGGGGAGGGAAGGCTGCTGGCCCATTTGCAGGAGGGTCTGGGAAGAATGCGGTAGGGCAGGCAGTGTCCCAGGCAGGAACGGGTCCGTGCACACACCGTTCCAGCCTCCCTCGCTCCTGCCTCCCCTTCAGACTCGCGGACAGAAAGAGGCTGCTTCTGACGGCCTCGCTGTCCTGAGCCAGCTTCCTACCAAAGAGGTAAGAGACTTTCTTCTTCCCCTATGCTGGCCGCATGCTGCCCAGTGAACGAGGAAGCACGAGGCGCCTCCACGAGCATGGTTCACTGCCTCCAGGGAACCTGCCTGGAGGTGGGTCCAGCTGCTCCCTTGGACTTGGTTTAAAGGGATAGAGAACAGCATTCAAGTGTGGAGAAGGGGCCCTAACTCCTGCGACCATCAGTAGCCATGCCATCACAGGCTGGGGGACAGCCACCGGCCGCTGCACCAATGACACACGGCTCCTAAGATCAAAGGTCAGAGCCCGGCGTGGACAAGCGGCATCCGCCCGAGCTGCGTGAGACCTGATGAGGACCACGGACTCTCCACCAGCACGGCCACCGTTCCTGTGCCTGCTGGGGCCCGCGGGCGGGGGGAAACGGGGCAACGGGAAGGCAGACACCAGGGCAGACACTCTGATCCCAAGAAAAACAGCAGGCAGAATTCCTGAGTTTCCGGATTCTGCTTACAGACTTGGACAGTCTGTGGGGGTGGAGGCCCGCTTTCCTGCCAACCGTGGCGAGAGCCAGATAAAATTTTCCTGGTTTTATTTTAGGATGGGTAAGGCCGTAAACAAGCTCAGTGAGCAGTCCACAGACAGCCTGTCTAGACCCTTCCTTGAAGCAGAAGGTCACCAGGGAGGCAGACATCCCAGATGTCCTGAAGGCATGTGACAAAGAGCAACAACCCGGCCAGCACTGGCTTCCGGACAGGGACAGTTACCTCACCTTCCCAGTGTCAATGGAGGGACCATGCAGCGTCCCTGGGGAGGCACGAGGTCAGAGAGGGAGTCGTGCTGCTCAGAAGCCCAGAGGGAGAGAGGACATGCCTCCCTCCACAAGCATAGCCAGGCATGGCACGGGGTGGGGGTTCTGCAGAGGGCAGGGAACGCTGGTGCATCATGCTTGGGGATGGCAAAGTGCAGAGGAAATTAAGATGGGGTTCCAGTAGAAAAGGCAAAGAAAGTTCTGAAATACACTTACTAAAAATAAAGACCATCAGGATCCCAGGAAACACTAGTTTAATGGCTAAAATCAGAGGCTCTGGATCCTACTGTTAGGTACGACAGGACTATCGCTCACTCTGGGATCCTGCTGCTAGTTCTGGTGTCCTACCTACCCCACCGCTCGCTCTGGGGTCCTGCTGCTAGTTCTGGGGTCCTGCCCACCCCGCTGCTCACTCTGGGGTCCCGCCCGCCCCCATCACTCACAGATGGGCTTCTGTTTCCCATCTGGGAAACGGAGATAACATGTAATGAACAAATAAGTAAATAAAATACCACTCTCCACGTCCCGGTTTCCTCCCAGAGGAAACGGCTCTGATACAGGCAGCGCACAATCCCACTAGTAAGGTAGAAACTCAGCATAAGAATATGGCTGCCGTCTTCCAACTCAAGTTTTTCTGCCTTGCTCAGACCCTATTCCAGACCAGGAGTACCACAAGGAAACTCTTCGACTTGCGGAAGTCCAGGCACCTGAGAAACCCCTCATTTACCCAAAGATCCCAGCCAGTGATGACGATGTGGCGGGGGCAATTTTGTCAGAGAACCAACATTCATCTCTAGGTACCAAACTGTTACTTTGTATCCTTCTTATGAGACTCTCTCTGAAACACAAGGATACATCACTGACTTCACAAATGGAATTCTGGCCAACAGATCAGAGAGTTTCCTGAGGCCAAAGGACTGGAAGCAAGAGGAAAAGAAGCAAACGATCCCACACGTTCCCTCCCTTCTTCCTGAAGGAAGAGCCAGCAAGTCCATCCTGACCCCACAGCCAGGCGGCCTGGCGCTGGAATGGGGGGTGTATGCTCACCTGCTTCGCAGCAGCCTGGCTTGGAGGTAAGGAGCCCCGTGCCAGCACCGGCGGGCTCCCGGGGCCGCAGAGCTCAGGGAATGGGTTTGGGATGGCCGGCAGGGATGAGGTTCGGAGCTGCTGGTCTTCTTCCTGCAGGCGTCTGGGAGGAGAGATACAACCGCTCGTTAAAGGTTTGCTGTCGTCCCCGATACAATCCAGCAATCTCAAGTCTGGGGATGTGCCCCCCAAAAAACTAAAGAGGGGCTCAAATGAACACCTGGATCCCAGGGTCACAGCAAGACTTGTCACAACAGTC
Organism: Taxidea taxus jeffersonii; assembly: GCA_003697995.1. Taxonomy (NCBI): domain Eukaryota; kingdom Metazoa; phylum Chordata; class Mammalia; order Carnivora; family Mustelidae; genus Taxidea; species Taxidea taxus. The sequence goes on from RCUC01148201.1 coordinate 8,877, forward strand.
AAACCCAAGTGTGCACGGAGGCATGAACAGACACACAGACGTGGTCCATCCACACAAGGGGACACAATTCAGCCCGCTCACGGAAGGAACTCTGAGACACGCTACAACAGGGATGAACCTCAAGGACATGGTGCTGGATGACAGAAGCCAGTCACAGAAGGACAAATCTTAGGACAGTCCACCTCTGTGAGGCACGTGGGGTCGCTAAGCCCCCAGCTAAGACAAGGGTCACTGTCAGGGACCGGGGCAGGGCGGGGAGCTTCTGGGTCATTGGCAGAGTGTCACTGCTGCATGATGGGCAGGTCCTAGAGATACATACACAACACCATCAGTACACACCACACTAGGCACCGGTGCACTTCAACACAGCTGGGATGGTCCATTTTATGTCACGTGCATGGTACCAGGATGGAAAGTCTTGTTTTTTTGTTTTGTTTTTTAAAGCTGCCCTTCTCAGACTCAAAGGGTCCAGATTCCCTCCCTCACTAAACATCTGGGGGCGAGAAGCACCGTGAACATGCTTATATCCCAAACGATGCTTATATCCCTACAGGGCCTGTACCAGGCGTTCTCTCCAAAAATCTCATGGGTTTCATTCCCTGCACACTGATATATGAAGAGGTGTTGCGAGTAAGAGCATTTTCAGGAGAATCCCTCTTCCCAATGCCCTTGAAGTGATCACTTCTCCAAACACATGAAGGCACCAGAAGTGGCTCCGTGTGCCCTCCTTTGTGTCCCAGAACGACTGCATGTTTATACAACAAGGTGGCTGATGGTGACTGCGCTGGGACTCAGTGCTCCGTGCTGCTACCTCCCCAGAGCACGAAGCCTGGGTCTGCGTCTGCTCAGAAACACCCCACAGCACCCCACTTCACAGCACCAAGTGCCACCGCCGAGCACACCACGCTGCCCACACTCAGGCATTTCCTCCCGAAAAGGCAAAGCCCACCTCACCTACAACTACGTCAAACACCTACGGAGAGATGAATCAGGTGTAAGGATGAGAATAGCAGACGAGTCAAGTTGAGAGTCAAAGCAGAGATGACAGCAAAGCACCAGTGGGCTTCCTGTCCCCAGGGTTCTACCCTGTCTGCCAGGCTCTCCTGGGGGCGGAAGACACCGCTGCCCAGTGTGCAGGCATCCACCTGCAAGAAGGGAGCACAGCCCAAGCCGCCGCTCAGATCCCCGGTCCTTGCCGACACTATGTCTCAGGAAGCCCTGGCGCTGGCTGTGTCTTCCAGGAATTTGTGAGCTCCTTTGACAGTTCAACTAAATTAATGACGCATTCACTTTCTTGGGAGTTTTGCCACTAGAGCAAGGCACCGAGATCACTTTACAAGTTTGCTGTTTATGGACTGATCCTGATGCTGGAGGGGCCTGCAAGGCCATTCCTCGGGGACCAGGACGTGACCACTTACAGCACGACCGCGCCTACAGCCGGTAGGTGGTCCGAGCTGGGGTGCGGATGGCCCTTCTCTAGGGGCTCAACAAACATACCAGCAAGTGGATGTGCGTGGCTAAGAGAGCCCTCTCTTCCCATACCAGTCTCTGTCCTGGCAAAGTGTCTGGCTGACACACGGTCCCTTGTTCTCCAGAGCCGGAGCGGGGGACATGGGGCTGGGCCCCTTGTCAATATATTCCAGCCCGAGGATGACCCCTAGCTGGTGACAAACCCGAAGCATTTTATTATATACAAGGTGCCAACGTTCTGACCCCCTAGGGGTTAGCAAAAGCGTCTCTTAACAGTCTGTTGTGAGAAATGTTGAAAAGCTATATTCTCTAGGCCAGTGAGACTATCTCACACGGTAGTATACCAATGGATTCGGGTCATTACACGTCTGTCCACACCCCCAGGACAGACGACGCCGACAGTGGCCTTTGGGAGCCGACACTCTTGGGGCTTGTATGACCAAACGTACCACCCGGAAAGGGACGTGGATAGTAAGGAGGCCGTGCGTGTGTGGTTCACATGGGACATACTTCTGGATTTCTCTCCAGTGTGCTATGAACCCAAAACCCATCTTTCAAAAATAAGTCCTTATTTGGAAAAACCAGATGTTATGCTAAGTGAAAGAGGATACTCTTCTGCTGAAATAGCGAGACCAGGTAAATCCACAGCAACAGAAATGCAGGTGGGTGGCTGCGGGGCCCTAGGAAGGGGCAGCGTAGAGACACTGAGCATTGGGCAGGGGCTTTCCGCTGGAGGGGTGGGGGCCTTCTGGAACTAGGGAGAAGTGGTGGGAATACAACCCTGGGAGAGTACTAAAAACGCCTGGGTCGTACACTGTAAGTGGTTCATTTCCTGTTATGTGAGCTTCATGTCAATAAACTATTCTTTTTTTTTTTTTTTTAAAGATTTTATTTATTGATTTGACAGAGATCACAAGTAGGCAGAGAGGCAGGCAGAGAGAGAGGAGGAAGCAGGCTCCCTGCTGAGCAGAGAGCCCGATGCGGGGCTCAATCCCAGGACCCTGGGATCATGACCTGAGCTGAAGGCAGAGGCTTTAACCCACTGAGCCACCCAGGCGCCCCTCAATAAACTATTCTTAAAAGTTAAAAGAACAAGAGTCCCATGCTGACTTTATGGCAGTTCACAAGTATGTGCGAGGCAAAACTAACGGACATTACACAGAGCTGGAGACAGTCACTGTTCCGGAGGCTGCGTCCCTCCGTAGCTGAAAACCGAGACATGGAAAGGGGGCAAAGATGCAGGGATGTCGGGGGTTGGGGATGGGGAGGAGAATGGCAGGCCCGTGCTCTGCCATCTGCCTGGCTGGGACATGTCCGCTGCCATCCCTGTAGTACACTCCTTTAGGATCGGAGGCCCCAGTGGTAACCTCTTCCAGGAAGCCCTCGCTGCCTTCCCCAGCTTCTGCTCTGCATCTGTCTCCATTGGCTCTGCACACCCCACTCCATGGGCCTCCTACACAGCACGAGGCCCAGTGGGTCTTGAAGCTCCTCAGGGCCCCTCAGGCTGGGTCTGCATCCGGACTCGCCCCTCACTAGGTGAGGGCCAGTCACTACGCCTAGGGCCTCAAGTTTTGTCATCTGGGCATTGAGGACCACCACACCACCCACTTTGAGAGACACAGTGGCCATCGTACCTGCTAACAAATGAGGATTCAACAGGAGCTATACAGAGGAAGTGCTCAGCACACATGGGAAGTGCTCAGCACACACAGGAAGTACTCCACAAAAAGCCTCACTTACCAAAAAAAAAAAAAATCTTCGGGTATCCCATATTGGTCACCCCATTTTTTAAACACAATTGAAGGTCTCTGTCTATCAAATAAATAAATAGAATCTTTAAAAAAAAAGAAAAAGGGGGCGCCTGGGTGGCTCAGTGGGTTAAAGCTGCTGCTTTTAGCTTGGGTCATGATCCCAGGGTGGTGGGATCGAGCCCCGCATAGGGCTCTCCGTTCTGCGGACAGCCTGCTTCCTCCTCTCTCTCTGCCTACTTGTGATCTCTATCAAATAAATAAATAAAATCTATAAACACAATTGAAGGTAAGAAACAATGCTACTTATTTGAGAGAAGTGAGAAGAGGTAAGGCCTGAGGCCAGGTGTCCACTCTGCTGCGGGGAGAGTGTCTGCTGCCCTATGGTGCATGCCTGCCCCAGGCACACCCTGTGGGACTTAGCACAGGCAGCCCCAGGGTAGAGGGCTGAATATGACCCAAACTTTAGGCTCAAGGGCTCCAGGCAACTCAGAAGCCTGGGCCTTCTTGTCCATCCTCTAACCTGACTCAGCTTCGGGTGCAACCACTGTGCAGGCTGTGACCCCACCCTTCCCAGGGGCTCCCTACTCCAGGCTTCCCTGGACACGTGACTGACAGACCTCAGACCCAGAGAAGCGCACAGGAGGAAAGTGCGTCTCTTCCCAGACTGAGCTCCACAGGGGCCATGCCCCAGAAAGCAGAGTGGGATGAAAACATCAGGAGCAAGAGGCAGGGAAAGGCCAAGAGCCAAGGAGCAGGTGACCACCCCGGCAGACAGCTCTGTGCTAACTCCGTTGGCCCAAGACAGAGCAGACTGCCTTGGGCAAGAGGGTAGCCTTTCTGCAGAACCCCAGGGATGTCAAACCAGAAAGAGCTTTATAGAGGGCGCCTGGGTGGCTCAGTGAGCTAAGCCTCTGTCTTCAGCTCAGGTTATGATCTCAGGGTCCTGGGATCGAGTCCCGCATCGGGCTCTCTGCTCAGCAGAAAGTCGGCTTCTCCCTCTCTCTCTGCCTGCCTCTCTGCCTACTTGTGATCTCCCTCTCTGTCAAATAAATAAAATCTTAACAACAACAACAAAAAAACCCAAAAAGAGCCTTATCGAAGTTTCTGGAAGCAGAGAGGACCCCACCCCTTCACCCCAAGCAGAGGAAGCGAGATCCCCAGAAGATGCCGTGCTGAGGAAGGTAGCAGCCGCGAGCACCCCAGCCTGACCGAGGCCCAAGACAGAGGGTAACACCAGCCTCGCGCTAGAAAGCCCCGGGAGGCCTCGCTCCGCCGCCCACTCCCGTCCCTCCACCCTCACCTGAAAACCTCCAGGGCCCACAGGGACCAGGCAGCAGCCACAGAGAGCTTCTCAGCTCGGTTTCATAACCTCTCTCCCCAGAAGGCCTGTGATGCCTTCAGCACCCCCGGCAGTTCCCAGCAGCTGCGGCGCCAGCCGCTCGGGCCACCCCTCGAGACAGGGCAGAGGCACGCTCACTGCCCAGCTACAACCCCCCCGCCCCGAAGTTAGGTGGGGACAACTCCCGTCTGTCCCCCTCTGTATCCGCTTTGGGACACCAGCGTCTCTAGGCTGGTCCCTGAAACAGCCTCCAAGCCAGCTGTGCCCTATCTGGCCAACACCCACCCCCGCTACCACCTGCCAGAACGATCTGCCGAAACTCGAACCCAATCTCCTGGCTCGCCTCTTCAAATCCTTCCTCGTCTCGCCCCTCGAACGGCTCACAGAGGCCTTCGGATGGCGGCCCCACCTGTCAGGGTCATCCTTTGTCAACCCCCCTGCACGGAGCTGTGATCGACACTTGGAAAGCAGGATGACAGTGTGTGACATGAGCACGGGGTGCGACCCATCACCAGGGTCGCTTGCCAGACACACCCACAGCCTGCAGACGGGAGGCCCCTCCCTGCTCTGGGCTGGGATCCTTGAAGCCCCGCCCTCTCAGCCAGGTTCTCAGTCTACACCACACCAAGGTACTGGGACGTGTGGGCTCTGTGCTACAAGAGATCACCTGGACCCATTTCCCTTGTAGAAACAACACTTGGGACGCTTTGTCCCCTCTCTCCCAACCCCCTCCCTCTGGCCCTGGCCTCCACCACTCCCACTCTCTGCTTCTCTGAGTCTGACTGCCTTAGATGCGTCCCCTGCGTGCAATCCCGTGGCATCTGTCCTCCTGTGGCAGCCTTGGTTACTTAGCATGCTGCCTGTGTTACCTGTCAACGGACGGATGGATAAACATGGTACGTACATGGGAGTATCAGTCCGCCAAAGAAAGGGAGCAAATCTGGCCACCTGAGACAACGGGGATCATCCATTCCACTCACAAAATCTCTTCCCCCAGCTCTACTCACCCCGCCGACCCCCCAATCAGAGATGTGCACCTGTGAGAAACACCCCTCTGCTTCCCAGAGGCCCTGCCCACCAGCCCCAAATTTCCAGAGGCTCCTGCAGTGGACCCCCCCTGCGGAATGCCCCTCCTCCAGGCCCCCAGACCCCACTGTGGGCAGTAAGGCCCTGGAGTCCCCAACGGACCACCTCGGGTTCTTCCTTCCTTATTGCCAGAGCATTCTCTTACAAGGATTTCCCTCCCCCAGCACTGAGCAGGTGCTCCATGGATGTTGTCCGAACCGAACCGGGTCCCAGGTCCAAGCCCGCGGGGCCGAGGTGAACGGAGAAAATGAACGTACAGACCACGCCGAGAGCCGTGTCACGTCCCCGTCCCCAGAGACGAGCCCCTTCAGGCCTAGGTTCCCACCTGACGGCGAGGATGTGCACAGGCTGGGAACGCGGCGTCTGCAGGGACCTTGTTCCCGAGGGCAGCGGCTGATTGCGGGTGTGCTGGCCGTTCTGGAGCAGGGGCACCGTCTCCGACTGCATGCTACAGGATGGGTACAAACTCTCCAGCGACGCATTCACATCGTTCACTAGGGCTTCCAGGTCTACGTCATCCTCTGGGCATGCAGGCCAACCATGAGAAAACAGAACAGAGCAGGACATTAGCGGCAGCAGCGAGGGGTGACAGGCACAAGGGTACCTTGGGGATCGGCTCCCAATGCTCACACGAGTCCACACAACCCGGCGAAGGTAGAGAGTGTGACTGAGCTTGTGCATCCCGGAAGGAACCATACATAGTACGTGAATTGGTATTTGCTGACATTCCCTGGGCACTGCGGATCCGCTGTCCAGCCAGGTCTCTATGGTCTGCACTGACAGGACCCAGCTTTGGAGCCTCTGCAGACGTCGAGCCCTAACCAGCTGGATCGGGACTTCTCCCTTCCCCAAAATTCTAGAGGTGAGAGACACAGGAGCTGAATGGCACCCGACATGGACAGGGGCCTCAGCCTGCTCAGGACTCTGGGAGGCTCACACCACGCAGATGGGATCATGGGGGGAGGCCTATGGAGCGTGCACCTGCTGACATCCAGGTGCCCTTCTCTGCCCTTGACGGGCCTGACAGCTGGGGAGCCTGGTCTTTGCAAAGAAGGCCTGACGCAGATGCAGAAAGAAGCCCAGAGAATGTCAGAGGGAAGGACAGAAAATAGAAGATGTGCTCCAGAGACTCTGATGGGAACTCAGACGTGTCGGCTTGGCCAAGACATAGGCATTTTGGTCAAGTATGATTCTAGATGTTCTGTGAAGGTTTTTTTTGTTGTTGTTCTTTTGTTTTGTTTTTTGGATCTATTCATTTTGAGAGAGCGAGAGAGAGCACACAGAGTGGAGGGGCAGGGAGAGTCTTAAGCAGACTCCCCTCTGAGCAAAGAGCAGGATGCAGGCCTTGATCTCAAGACCTTGAGACCATGAACTGAGGGGAACACAAAGTCAGATGCTTAACTGACTGCACCACTCTGGCGCCCCTCTATGAAATACTTTTTAGATGAGAGTAACATTTTAATCGGTAAGTTCTGAGTAAGACCCCTCTCCATAATGTGGGTGGGCCTCGTCTGGTCAGTTGAAGAGAAGAAGAGTTTAAGAGAAAAAGACTATAGTCCCCGAGGACATAAGAATTCTGCCCCCAGACTTGAACTACAACTCTTCTCTGGGTCCCCAGCCAGCTGGCTGCTCTGAAGATTTTGGACATGCATCTCCACAATCACATGAGCCAGTGCCCTAAACCCCCTCCCCCATATACCTATAAATGCACATCCCATCGGTTCTGTTTCTCTGAAGAGCCCTCACTATACACTATGGAGGTGGGGAGGGGGATAAGCCAGTACACTCGGAGATGTGGGAGCAGCTGGGGCAGGGGTCAGAGACAGAGCCTGGGGATGGGAACCAGGCTCTGAGCAGCCTGGCATGGCAAGGCAAGGCTGTATTCTGGCCGGGAGCTCGGGAAAGCACAGTCCCTACAATCCTGAGCTGAAGTTGCTCCAAGGTGGGTTCTCTTATTTGTAACCCACTGCAACCCAACAGCACTGCCCCCCTTAAGTGCGTTTTCAGCTCTGTCACTTTGTACAACGTGGCAGACATGAACAAGACCCAGCTTAGCCTACCGGGTGCTCTGCAAGCCAGGTCAGCCACAGGCCCACCTGCTCCTCTAAGTGATGCCCACTGAGCACGACGGGCTCCCCCAGAACTGCAGGACCCTTGTGCATTACAGAGAGATATCAATTCTGTCCAGTCCTAGAATTCGCCTTTCTTTCTTTCTTTAAAGATTTACGCCTTTGCTTTGGCTTCCCCACTCGTTAGGGAAAAGGGCCCAAGAAGACAGAGCAAAGCTGAACAGTGACAAAAACTTCCTGAGGGAGGATGTCTGGCACGGATGCCGAAGGGGTACGTGGTCTGGGGGTGCAGGGGGCCCCAAGGCTACAGCCAGGGAGGGCGTGCAGCCAGCTGGGGGTGGGGTGGGGTAGAGAGCAGCTGTAGGAAGATGAGGCAGAAGCAGAAAAGCCACAGACCCTCAGCTTCTTGCCCCTCAATGGTGCCAGGGCAGGAGTCTGAGGAAGGCCCGGACACGAGATGCTACACACAGTAAGCTTCAGATGACTCCCACTGGGTCCTGAGGACAGACAGACAGACAAGAGAGGAGCCAATGCTTCTGAAATAGCAGGAAGCAAGACCAGTGAGAGCTGTCTGAGCGGAGTGGACAGGGACGTGCGGTGTGGATCCGAACCCACATGCTGACGTGAAACTGGCGAGCAGGGCCCCGCATGTCTAGGGGCCTGTATGAGAAGGGGAAAGATGTTGCCTTAGCTTGGGTTATGAAGAGTCAAAGATTAATCCTGTGGCCAGATAGCAAAAGGACAATGGTGCTGAATTAATAATTCATAATAACCGTGTGATCAATACTTAATCCATCACAAAGGAGAACTCCAGAGTCAGCAGGCAGAAGTCTTGCTCAGAGTTTGGGGGCAGGGAGGTTGAGTGGGACAAGTGGGGCTCACGGAAAATCCAGATCCCTGGAGGGAGAGGTATGCACACACCCTTGTCCTCCTGTCTCCTGTCCTCATCTGCAAACCGGGGAGCAGGGGCCAGGAGAAGAGAGCGGCCACCACACGGGGGACCGCCCTCAGCTGTGTATTCATTGACAGCTCAGGGTACTCACCTTCGAGAACAAGTACAAGTCACATTGCAGTTCACAAGTCTGGGGCTTCCGGAAAGTTCTAGAATGTGTCCTACACTCTTATTTAGCTGTCACATAATAGTCGCCTGATTTGAGCTCCGTAACACAAATAAGCCTAACTCATCCCGTGAACAACCCAGCATTTCTCCCTTAACGGGCCCTTTAAGAGCCAGTGAGGGGTGAAGCCCAGAGCTCACTGTAGTTCCCGAGTCGGCCTCAGGTCAGGCCCCTGGATGCCATGGGCGGAGTGGCCGAGGGGCACCATGGCCCGGTGGGCTTTCCCCAGCTGCAGTTCCCACGTCCTCAAAACCCGGAGAAAATCCAGCAGAACACACTGGCCACTGCTTCCACTTCTGTGCCCCTGAGATAGAGGCTCACTGTCTGACACGTTTCCCCTGAGAAAATGCAATGTGCTGACCGCACCCCACCCCAGGTGGGTTTTCAGTGGAGTTCTCTTTCCCCTGTGGAAGCCCTGGCAGTAGTGTCTTCCGTCCTGCCCTTCTGCTCCTTCTCGAGGCCAGCCAGGTCCCTCCCACCTGGGTCACCGCTCTCTGCAGTCAGGGCCACCATGCCTTCGGGAACGCAACGTCATTCTGACACTCCTCAGAGTCAGTGCGACGGTGAAGTATAAAAACCCCAGAGGGTCAAAGCAAGGTGTGTCCCCAACGTGCTTTCCCCGCTTCTGAGGTGCATTACAGACAGACCTCTCAGGACATTTAGAAGCGCAGGCGTTAGACAAAGCCAGGTGACTCTGGTAACACACAGGTAGCAGGCTGTAATTTTCCTGAATCAAATCCAATGGCCATACCGCCATGTTACCAACTTTGTGTATTTTCCACAGCCCTTAGCGCAAAATCGAAATCTTTTAAAGAATCTAAAATATCCTACTCAGGAGGAAAAAAAAAAAAAAAAGAACTCACTCTTTGACAAACTTCCAAATTTCTGTGGCTCAATTAGGATTTCATTTGTTTAGATAATAGAATCACTGGGGGAGGGGGTGCCTGGGTGGCTCAGTCAGTGAAGCCTCTGCCTTTGGCTCAGGTCATGATTTCAGGGTCCTGGGATGGAGCCCCGCGAGTCCTTGCTCAGTGAGGAGACTGCTTTTTCCCTTTCTCTGCCTCTCTCTCAAGAAAATAAAATCTTAGCCTCTGCCTTCAGCTCAGGTCATGATCCTAGGGTCCTGGGATCGAGCCCCACATCAGGCTCTCTGCTCAACAGGGAGCCTGCTTCCTCCTCTCTCTCTGCATGCCTGCCTCTCTGCCTACTTGTGATCTCTGTCTGTCAAATAAATAAAATCTTAAAAAAAGAAAAAAAAGTGCTACACTACAATATTATGGAAGTCACCAAGACATTACTGAGGTGACGTCAGTTCTTGGGGAAACGCTTGGAGTGGCTCACATTCTGCATGTCCCGTGGTATGGCCTGCCCTACGCCTTCCCTGTGGGGATCATCACCCGCCCACGAGGGCCCCTCTGCAGAGAAGCAAACACTGGGCACGAATGAGGCAGATGCTTCTGGAAATGGGTGCTAAGATAAAGTGTCTATTCAGTGCAGCCCTCATGCCAAAATATTTCCCTGAGACGGCAGCCCTGGAAGGCACACGGAGGGGAAGGGAAAACAACTCCAGGTACACAATTTCACATCACACGGGCTCCTGAGGACGGATGTGCAGCACAGATATAGGTCAAACAACACGGCCGTAAATCAAGTTATTAATAGTTATTTTGCCTCCTCAAATAACCAAGTCCCACACTGGATGTTGACTTTTTTCCCAAATATTTGGGGAGCTCATCTGATCTCCAGCTCCCATGTGCCTCTGGCCTCCGTGCCATGAGCGAACGGAGGCTACTTCACTTCTAAAACAGATCTAAACTCGGTGAAACAAGCTGGCATCTGGCTCCCCGAGGATGAGTGGGGGCACGCGTCTTCCATAAACCAAGCCACAGGGAGGCCAGGTGCTCACCAGCTGACTGCAGGCGAGGAAGCCAGCGTGAGTTGGAGACGAGGCTCTCCCTTCTCACCCCACCCGGCCCCCCTCCCTGCACCCTGCACCCTGCTGGGCCCACCTCACCACAGCGTCCTCCCGAACCTCTGGAATAGGAAAGAGGACACTGAATTGCTTGGCACCTCACAGAAACGCTACTTGCCTGACGTGCTCAGGATACATGTATGACCTGTCTGTTCTCCCCAGACCCACGCGAGCACCTGTTACTGTGAACCGTCTCCCTGCCTCCTCCCATCTTCATGCAGAAGGGACGCTCCTAAGCACAATGGGGCCCGGCACCCTTGCTTAGATGCGAAAACCCCAGACGGTGACAGATAATTAAGAACAAGAAAAAAAAGAAAAACATCAATGGCACTAGTGAGGTTGGGACAGAACAGGAAATAGAGATCATGGCCTCCTTCATGATGCTGGCACATGGCTCCTAAGAGCCTTATGATTTCCTAAGCCCTAAGAGCAATGGGAGCATTTTTTTGTTCTAATATTTGGTCTTTCTTGGTTCCTGAAATAGCTCCCAAGCTTTCACAAAGATGAGAGGATCATCTTTTGTGATATAACATTCTCTTATTCATTACAAGCCCCTTTCCTTCTTCTTTTTTTTTGTTAAGGTTTTATTTATTTGACAGAGAAAGAGAGAGTGAGCACAAGCAGGGAGAGTGGGGGAGGGAGAGGAAGCAGCAGCCTTCCTGCTGAGCAGGGAGCCTGAGGCGGGACTCCATCCCAGGACCCTGGGATCATAACCAGAGCCGAAGGCAGACACTGACCGGGCCACCCAGGTGTCCCTTGAAGCCCCTTTCAACCACACCTGAGTTGATATGAATCAGGTGCTTTGGGGGAAGTCATCAGATAACCACAGGATGGGCACTGGCTGCCAAGGGGACCCACCGTGGGACTAGAGGGTTAGGAGGGTCAACCCCACTCCCTGACCTCGTGGAACAAGAGATAGGGACGGGAGGTTCATCAGATTTAAGCCATCATGCCTACAGGGTGAAGCACCCACATAAAAAAATGCAAACCCACAAGGTTTGCAGAGCCTCTAGGTAGGCGAACACAGAGAGGCGCTGGGAAGGTGGTGTGCCCCCGACAGAAGTCCTGAACACCTTCCCCATGCCTTGCTCAATGCCTCTTTGCCACCTGACTGTTCCCGAACTGCATCATTTATAACAAACCAGTACTCTAACTAGTACACCATCTGCCTGAGTTCCACGGGCTGCTCTAGTCAATGAATAAACCAAGCAAGTCGCATCAGGATGGAACCATGCGCCATAGGGCACAACCGGCGGGATGTCAGAGAATGCCTGGTGGGGTTAGAAAGCCCTCGCATCTGGGGTATGGAGGTGAGTCAGCACAAGAAGAAAAGGGAACTTTCTTTATACATAGCGCTAGGGCTAAAAAGTCCCCAACACACACCTAAAGGCCAATGTTCTTTTTTTTCTTTTTTTAAAGATTTTATTTATTCATTTGGCAGACAGAGATCACAAGCAGGCAGAGAGAGGGAGGAAGCAGGCTCCTCACTGAGCAGCGAGCCCAGTGTGGGGCTTGATCCCCAGACCCTGAGATCATGACCTGAGTGGAAGGCAGAGGCCCAACCCGCTGAGCCACCCAGGCGGCCCAAGGCACATGTTCTTATACATTTCTATCTGTACAGGAATGAGAGGCCCAGACTGCAACAGCGTTTTCAACCTAAACCATGATCCCTTGGCAAGATATGTCGGATGACCTCTGAGCCATTTAAACCTTGTGGGGACAGAACTCAACATTCTACTGACTTACCTTTTGAACACCAATTAATCTTCTACTCTCACAGATTCCTGCCACAAGTATTTAATTTTTAATTGGCACTGCTAGGCTTAAGTAAGCAGCAGAAGGAAATCAGGTGTTATCCTGGAGAGAGAGTGGGCCTCTGCTGTATTCACGGCAGTTAGAGATACTCAGAAAACCTAATAGCAGAGATCACCTGACCACAGCTCCAAATACAAAGGCAACTTTCAATTCTTGTCATCTAAAAAAATAAACTACATCCCACAAAGCTTTATTTCAGTCGTTACTACAGGCAGGTAGAATTTGAAATAAGAAATGAAAACCAGAGAAGAGAAATTTCGCTTTCCAGCCTCTGTGGGAAATGGTGATCTCCCCTCCACCTGCATCCCCCAGACGATGGCAAGTGACGAGGTCAGTGTCTGTGAATTGAGATAATGCGTATCAAACAAGCTGGTTGTGTGTGTGTGTGTGTGTGTGTGTGTGTTGCATTACAGTCATATATGCACATCTGAAAAGGAGCCCTGCCTATATTTTTTGTGGCCTCTGGGCTCCCGTCATCACTGAGCTGATCTACGCAGACTTCCCCCCATGCCAGGCTCAAAGCATGTTTCCTGAATGCACCCGCATTAGCCATGGATGGAGAACGATCAGTATCACAGGAAGGAGTAGCTGAAAACCTAAGTCCCTCACCGACAAGTCCCACAATCACCAAACCCTGACACCAGGAAGTAGTCTGTGACTGAACGATTCCCACATGTATTAGCCCCTGTGCTGTGTGCACACACTGCTGCCCAGGAGGAACTCAAAAGACTGGCTGGGTGTCTACCATACTCAAGTTCACGGGCTCTTTCGAACCTTGAAGGCAAACACTGGAAATGCGTTACGCCCTCGCAGCCCGTGGCAGCTCGCCCCACTCCCTGTCCTTCCCAGTACACCAGCTGCAGCTTCAAGCCTAGGGAATCACCGCGCACTGGTCTTCCCGCTCCCGTGCTGGGCGCAATGGAGCACAGTCTCGGGTCCCCACAAGCACGGTGGGGTCAGGGACGATCCTAAACGATCTCTAGATTTGGCAGCCTATGTCACAGAGCTCGAGCACACACACACAACTTCTCCTTGCCATCCCACGGAAAGCCGAAGACCTCCAGAGGGTCTCAGGAATTAAGAGGCGCCAATTTCACACCTCATGGCTAGGCAAAGCAAGGCCCAAAGAAGTGGTGATTCAGTGTGTCACATGGTGACCTAGCAGCCTCACCGGGGGCCTGACGTCTGAGCGGTGTGTCCACGTGCATATTAGCGGTTGTCACCACTAATGACCCCAATTACCAAGGGCATATCATGTGCCCTTCCATTTCACATCACTGACAACTTTAATCTGCAAGGCAATGACAGGTACAATAACCCTTACATTTAACATTTAGCAGTGAGACAAATAATCTGATGTTCAGGGGGGGTCAAGGTCCCACAGCTGCTGGCGGAAATGCCCCAGTGAGAACTGCTGATCCTCTTTCCTTCAGGAGGGTCAAAGTGCTTGCCCTCATGAGGGCGCCCTCGGCCATTCCACCCTGCCATGACGGTCATGTGTCTGGCAGTCCTGCAGCACAGGCCATCCCCCACGGCCCCAGCGTGCCCGCTCACACGCAGCATCCTCCACGACTGGGGCCGACGAGACGGTGTGATGACCACCACACCGAGGAGACCACCATTCCTGGTGACCAGCACAGGGCGGGCTGCTGGGGGCCGATGCAGAATGGGGCCCAGGGCCGCCAGTGGGGATGGGGTCTAGCTATGGAGAGAAGTCAAGGGTATCTTCCAGAAGAGAAACGTTCCATCTAAGAGACGGGTGCCAGGACCGAGCCAGGAGGCAAAACAAGAACTGGGACACCTCCAGGCCACGGAGGCTGGGAGGCGGAGGAGGGGTGACACAGGGACCCCTGGGGCTGACTTCCTGGGTGACTCACCTGGCAACCCCAGGAAGACCGGCTTGGGAAGGTCCAGGACCAGGCTGCTCATTTCCTAAATTGCACTAAATGTGGACCCCACTCCCTAACAAGCATTAGGTTTTGGTACAAATAAGTATGCTTCTCCACCAGTCCTATGGATTATGGGACAAGGAGGTGTCCCAACCCACCAGTATTCATGTGTGCATCTTAGGACGGCTTGTGCAAAGCTCAACCATAATTGGACAGAACCTACAGAAACACAGAGACCCCAAGATGCCTCCCAGCTGTACCAACAGCTCTCCCCAAATCCCCCCAGAGCAGCTCCTGGCCAAGGCTAGAATGGGCCCAGGATGCTGCCCGCAGGGGCTCTCAGGGAGGGAGGCTGGGTCCTGTGTCCCCATCCTGACTCCTCCCTCTCACTGCTGGGGCCATGGGATGCCCCAAACACTGCAATCATCAGGGGGAAGGGTAAGCCACAAAGTCCAGGGCAGATCCCCGAAAAGAAGGGGCTAGACAACACCTACCTCTACCACCAAAGCAAACGAGCAAAAAAAGTTAAGATAATGATTAATCGCTCTCAGGGGACTTTGATTTCAGTGAGATTCACGGGTTGAATCCATGTTTTAGAGAAGTGTCAAATGATTCCATTCCTCTCCCCGCCCCCCCAACCCTGGCAACACCACCCGTCAAAGGGGGAAGCCACTTGTTTTGCTCAGTGACTCTGTTCGCTGAAACTCAAGAACCAGAATCGCATGTTCAGGGAGGGCCGCCCAGCCAGAGTCCAAATTTGCATTTTGTCTCGGCCTGCGTCCTGCCTCACGGGTGCACGAAGCACCCACACAGCACTGAAGCTCTGTTCAGACTGTGGTGTTCTGAGCGTGGGAATATACAGCATGGGAAAATAATTTTCCACTCTGGAGAAGTTACATCTCACCCTGCAAGGACCAAGGACCTCAGCGACACATTATGGAAAAAAGCAGAGACTTAGGAGTACAATCTCTATTTGTACTATTAGAAGACAACTGGGAGGGAGAACAGAACCAGGCCCACAAAATATCACTCAAAAAAGACAGAACTAATTGTGTCTTTCTCTTTCGCGATTTACCGTGTTTCTTCTCCAGACGTCTGGTCCGAACCCCTCATTCTTCCATTACATCATAAAGCAGGCAGACGCTGGGCGCACGTAACTACGTAAACAGCTGGTAATTCTGGAAGGTTCTCACTTGCCATCAATCCTAAAAATATTAGTCCACGAACACTGGACTTGAAGAGAAAGAATCCAGGTCACAGTCCAAAAGTCCGCCCGTCGCTAGCAATGTCCTCTCAAAAAAGGCAAATTTTTAAAGGTAAATTAGACACCAGGGCGTCCTTATTACCTCGTTCAACATGAACGCTCGGTTTTCATGAATTTAACTCCGTAAGTATAAAATCCACTCTTTGGACAAACATTTACTGGGCACCAATTACATACCTGCCATCGTTCCAGGTACTGGAAACGCAGATATTAGCAAAACAGACAAGGGTCCTCGTCACGTGAACGTAACCACGTCCCTCCAAGCTGCTATGGAAAAGGATTCCCCCGGGAGAAACAAAGTAGCAAGGGAGGAGATGACATTTGACTACCTCCACTGGGGACCCTGAACCTGCTCGCAGGTGGTGGCCAGTGAGGGAGGGACCAGCAAAGGAGACATCACAGAGACACCAAGTGCCAGATCTCCAGCCAATGGGAGGTAATCCCGCCCAGGACTGAGCATCCTGCAAGAGAGGACAGGGACAGGCAAGAGGTGACAGCAGCACGGGCACAGTCTATGCCATCGGACAAAGAGAACCTTGGCACAGCTGATGGAGGGGCCACAGCAAAAGAGTGTCCCAGAGGCCAGACACGCTCCTTGCAGAGTTATGCTCACTCCAGGCAGAAGAGGAGAGTTTGTTTGTTTGTTTAAGGATTTTATTTATTTATTTGAGAGGCAGTCTGAGAGAGAGAGCATGAAAGGGGAGAAGGTCAGAGGGAGAAGCAGACGCCCTGTGTAGCTGGAGCCTGATGTTGGACTCAATCCTGGGACTCTGGGATCATGACCTGAGCCAAAGGCAGTGGCTTAACCAACTGAGCCACCCAGGTGCCCCAGAAGAGGAGAGTTTTAAACCAAAATCTCTGTTTACAGGTAAAACAGTCAACTAGAGGGCATTCAGCTCTAAGAAAAGCCTGATTTCCATGGCCTTAGGATGGGGAAAGTCGTTCCAGGGGAACATACCAGGCGATTCCAAGAAATGGCACAGCTCCCAGAAATGAAATGCCCAGGAGAGAGGAGCTGCCTTTCCAGGATATTGGAGGAAATAGGGTTTCACCGGAAAGATGGGACGCTCTGAATAGGGGAGGCGGAGTCTGGGAATCTGGATCCTGGGTCCCTCTCCAACTGGATGAAAGAGGAGCAGGAGCACCAGGGCAGCTTTGGTTTGTGAAAACAGCTTCCGAAGACTCACCCAGATTCATTTTGAAACTAACTCCTCCTCCGAGTTGAGTCAGGGAAGGAAGGGAGGGTGGTCCTAACCAAAGGCTTATTATTCTTATGGTAATTATTTTTCAATTAAGAGAAATGCAGTGGTATGTTCTGATGAATGCCTCAGGAGAAGCAGTGATCTCCCAGGTTGGGTGCGCACAGGAGGTGATCCACGGGTCTGATTTCTACTCTCTCTACTGATGATGCTGATAACCGTAAGCTCCCACTTCCTGAGCTCCTAGAAAGCACCAGGTCCTGGGCCAGGTACCTCACAGCCCACACTGTTCCTCACCCTCTTAGCAAACCAGTCGAGTAGGTATTTTCCCAGATTTCAGCTGAAGATACTGAGGCAGAGCCACTCAGCTCCCCAGACATGGGGTGCAGAGTCCAATTCAGACCTGTCCACCAGAGCTAGACATGTTACCTCCTTACATTTATCTTTCTCCCCTCCCTCACTAAACTTGAGTTTCTGGAAGACTAGGAACTTCACGTTCTTTCACTTTTGCTTCACTAACCTCGCACCTGGCACAGAGCAGGTGCTCGGTAAATGGGAGTTGAAGACCTAAACAACAGAGTCAGCAGCCTCCGTCAATCCAGCTGCTGAGTTTTCTAGAAAGCCAGGCCAGGCAGCATTCCAAAACCCTCTGGTGCCCGCCGAGCCTCTGAACCTGTAGTTCCTTGGAAAAAGGCCTGCCAGGCAGGTGACACAGAAGCCACCAGGTGGATAAGTGCTGGACTAATTCCAACAAGGAAGGACACGTGTCCAGGCATGGGAACGGTGCAGGAAGCATTCATTACCCAGCAGGCCAGAGCTGTGCTCGTGTGAGCCTCCCTGACCCTGTCGCACCTACCGGATCATCCCTGAGGTCACAGAGAGGACAGAAGGATGAGATTCTGTCCCCATCCCGGAAAAGCAGCCAACACCCTGCTCCCTTTGGGGCATCCCCACCGTAACAAATCTCTCTCCCTCTGAAAGCAGGCTCTTCCTCCAGGCCAGAGTCTCTCTGGCTTCCCTGCCCCACTGTGGATGCAGCTGAACCTCCCAGAAGACATGGCTTCATAGATCCTAAGTCCCCCTCGCTCCTCATGGCATTGCCCAGAGACACTGAACAGGAGGGCTGGGGCTTGGTAGGAAGCCAGGCTCTGCACTGGGAAGAGCTCCGTCTGCAGAAGGTGAGAAGTAGGGTATGCTTCTCAAGTCATGGACTCCCTGCTCGCATTTCCAAGGAGCAGACACTTAGCCCTTGGCAGAGTCTGATTCCGTATCCCACAGGACACACCTTCCTTGTCTGCTATGTCCACTGCTCTGTGTGCTGGTCAAGGAGGAATTCAGAGAGATGGCAGGGGTGGGGGGGGGGAGCACAAGAACATTCGCTGGGATGGCTCACACAATGCTCACACCACACCCATGAGCTATATGCTGTCACACACATTTCACAGATTAGAAGACCGGGACTCAGAGAGGTGAAAACAGAGGCGTCACAGAGCTCCTGGTGGACCCTCAGTTCCTACCCCGGTGAGCCTTAAGAGCCAACATTCTTTTTAGTTTGTTTGTTTTTCCCCAAAGATTAAAAATGAAAACGTGATCCCTGGTCTTATCTCAAGGAGCCTAGAAAGAAATGGGAAAGACAGACACGTACTCGGCAAGCTATAAGACAGAAAAAAGTATAAGAAGTTTTCAAGAGGAAACTTCTGGGTGGCTCAGTCGGTTAAGCATCTGCCTTTGGCTCAGAACCAAGGATACTCTTTCATCACTGATCTTACTACTGAATTATACCTAAATCACATCCGCCACTTCCAAAAAGGCACTGATACTTCTTTGGATGGACGCAAAGGTCCACATGTTCTATGGCTAATAAATGAAAATCTCGCTGCTCACCGCTGTGTCCCCCATGCCTGCCGTGGCCCAGACAAGCAACAGATGTATATCGAGTGAAGGTAAAAAACAGGAAAGGTGAGGAGCCAGAGGAAGAAAAGCCAACATGCAGAAGAGCACAGGACTTGCGGGGATAAAGGCCTCTATGAGCAGCGAGCGCCCTGACAGCAAAGGAAGCACGGAACATTAACGGGCTCCATTGAGCTGCTGAAAGGAAACAGGGATGCATGGCATGAGTTGTCAGAGCATGAGGGAAGCGAGCCGTAAGAGCTGAGACCCGGGGATCACAGGCGGTGATGTGGACTGTTTCAGTGCCAAAGGGGAACTAGGAACGGGGAGGTCCTCAGCTAACCTGATGCTGGGAAACAGCAAGCAGGTGCCTCCGTGGCTTTTTGTTCCGTCTTCCTCATGGAGTCAGATACTCTTCCAAGTACAAAGGATGGCGCAAGCACAGGTCCAGAATAGGGGAGGGGGCTGCAGGGGTCCAACCTTTCTGGCTGCTTCTGAGGACAAGGAAAATTGAGCCCCTTCCTCTAAAATCTCATTTTGATGCATTAAAAACCCTGAGGAGTAGGAAGGACAGGAAGGCAGGAACAGACCCTGAAGGATGGAGGGTGAACTCCAGAGGCAGAGCTCCTGGGGTGAGGGGGTTCGGAACCCACTGGCCAGGGCCACACTCGGCTCTGCTACTCTGCAGGGCATGATTTGGGTGACTCTTCTGACCTTTGGGCCTCAGTTTCCTCCCCTGCAAATATGGGATAATGAGTGCCCATTGCATAGCACAGTTGAACTTACTGGTTAATGGGTGAAGAACCTGTTTTTTAACAGGGAATTCACCTGAACAGGTAAGAAATAGAGGACAGAGAAACACGGCCCACCTTTCGGAATGTCTACAATATCATCACTTGAACAGATACTGCAGAAGAAGCATTAAGCACCGTTTGTGGGCAAATGGGATCATTAGATGTGGCCTGAATGCATTTCCTTTTCCAAAAGGCAGAAAGATCTCACTCTGTGGCTGAAGGATTATATGTGGTTTTCCTCCCAGCTTTTTGCCATCTCAGCCCTAAGGAAAGGTGTTTAGACATGGCAAGAGGGTGAAGGAATCAAAATCATAATCAGCTTTGGCTTCAATATCCAACCAAAGGCCAATATTCGTTACTGTTCAGGATTCTGTGGAACACGTCAAAGAACTTTAGGGGAAAGCATCGTTTCCCTGTGAGGCCAAGAAACTAAGAAAACAAGAGTTACTTTTACATGTGTGCGTGTGTGCGCATGTGCGTGCGTAAAGTGGGTGAAATGATGATGTCCTCATGGATAACAGAGTAAAAGACAGACATCCAATGAACCATGACACGAGCTGGATCCGAAAGCTACAATCGAACAGTCTAGTTAGCTGACTTTCTGACTTCATCCTCCGTCATCTCACCTCCAACACTCCTAAGACCACCATGAGGAGGGAAGGTCTTTGGTTGCCCAGAATTACCAGAGCCTCCCTCCTGGAGGGTAGAGCCGGGAACTCAGGTCCTTTCTGGAACCCATAAGTACATCTACGCCACGTGCTTTCAGCAATTCCTTAAATAACAATCTATAAGATACATTAGAGCATTAGGCATTAGAGCAGAACCTTCATGGTAAGACGGGGTTCTTCTGTACAATCAGGTGCAGGCCACAAGCTTCCCCTAAATTACCTCCAAACGTGAAGATGCATGGACGTGGCTTTGATGCCACTTCTACCATTGAGTGACCTCTCGGTCACTCCTGGGCAAGTGACCAAATATCTCTGGCTCAGTTTCCCGATCCACGGCTCTAATGACTCCATGGAAACACAGGAGACACGCGGGAGTTCTTAGCACTGGACTCCAAGTTACCATTGTGCTATTAGTGTATTTCATGGCAATTTTGTGAGACCGGTATTTGCTACTGAAGATTCTAAACCATGGCATGGTTCCTCAGTCACCCACGCTCCTGGGGCGCCACCGCTGGAAGAAACAAGAGCCAAGGGATATCTGGCCCCGAGCCTGGCCATCCCCCACACCAGTGACATTGGCCAAGGCTACCTGCAGGCGAAACACAAAACAAAACAACCTTTCCCAATCTGCTTCACCTCTACAGGCATTCTTTTCTAATTCTGGTCTCTCCCACTTGGCAGACAGATGATCTAAGCCAAGTGCTGGACTCTGATGTCTCCACAGGAGCCCCGGGGGGTGCTGGGTGTATGACTCTGGGCACCGTGGGCAATGTCGGCAAGATGTGGGGCTTGATCCCAGGACCCTGGGATCATGACCTGAGCCGAAGGCAGCTGCGTCACCGACTGAGCCGCCCAGGCGCCCCTGGTCTTTTCTCCTTTTAAACAAGCTGCTCCTGGGGCATATCTTCAAAAGACTGTCAAGAGCAATTCTAGCTATTATAAAACCACCGTCTTTTAAAAGAAAACACAATCCTTCCTGCAGGGTGGGGCAGGGAGACGTGTGAAGCGTGTGCAGCAACCGACACACCAAAATAAGCTGCTTACGTCGGAACAAGCTAATGAACACACGAGCACTAAATCCTCTCTGCCAGAGAAAAAGAACAGGTCAAGGAAAGTCACTGTGAGTCTTTTGTTTTAAACCGCAGGTCCCTTGCAAAGAACCAGCCACGGTCACCATCAAACATGTGGCGTAAACCTTCAGGCTTCTCAACAGAGCATCTGAGGGGGCCTTGCAGATCACAGGAGGCACTGGACAGCACTGGGACCTCTGCCACATTCAGTCCCATGGTGCCAGGGCACCTTGTTAGGAGGAACGCGAGCGCTGAACCTGGTGTCAGGTGCGGGGGCGGGGGGAGGGCTCAGAGAGGCAGGGAGGAGGGTCCACCCCCAAGCCCGCTCAGTCCAGACCCGGGGCTGGAGGCACCACAGGCAGAGGAGAGCAGGGGGGATTTGGACATACCTGACAGAGGGAGCTGTGCCTTCCTATCCCAACCCCAGACCTGGAGCCTCGGCCATGGCCTGGGCCGGCTCTGGCACCACATTTCCCACCTGCCACAAGTGTCTGTGGTCCAAATGCACACAGCACGCTTTCCCGTGCGTGCCTTTTGCCAGGTTTTCTATATGACTGTCTCTCTTATTCAGAGAGTTTTAAAAATAAACTGAGGCTACTAACAGTTTGTGTGTTAACTGCACTGCAGAGATTTTTTCCAGGGTGGAGTGGGCTAGTCAATGTTTGAAAGGCTGCTCCCCGTGTAGATGTGTATCTGTCCTGTCCTCAAACATCACTGCTTTCTTGGCCTGAGGGTATAAAGATTCTCACAACTCATTCTTATGAGACTACGTTTTTAAAAAATGCTCCTTTCTACTTGGAGTGATTGAATTGGCCTGAAATTGATGATGAAGGATAGGATGGGGGCAGGGATCTACTTCCCCCTTCACACGGCCCCATAGGTCCTTACTACTCTGCCAGGACTTCCCTGAGCTGCACCAAGTTTCCATAAATGCGCGGTGCTCTTTATGACACATCCACTCTGGTCCTTAGGTCTATGCGTCCTTGAATCACTAACACGCTTTCCCAATTTGATGGGTCCTAAAGAAGCCTTGTTATCACTTGTCCACATTAAAGCTATGAGCCAACCCAGATGGCTCAGTCCGTGGAGCGTGCAACTCTTGATCTCAGGGTTGTGGGTTTGAGCCCCACGCTGGGTGGAGAGAGGTCTTAGAAATAAATAAAGTTAGAAGCCATCTGACCAGTCATACCAAAACTCTGCAAAACATGGCCCCACATGCACTAAATTTAAAGACACATTTGATAACATGAGGTGTCTTTGCTAGTTAAGCCTTCGGATCCGTGATCACGGGAGAGTGCTCCAACTGTTTACATCTTGTCTTTGTCCTTCAGCAGCAACTTACAAGATCATCAAGGTTCATGTACTCCTAGCTCCCTTCTGGTTCTGTTACTGCTGTCAGTGGGATTTCTTTTTACATTCCTCTTCCTGATTGTTTCTGATTGTTACATTTTATCTGTCGATATTACATTGTATCTGCCAGCTTGAAGAACTCACTCAGTTTAAAAGTCTGTGAGTCAGTGTAGACTTTCTGTCTGGGTACTTTGCAAATGGGCACAGATTTCATTGCTCTGCTTCAGTATCTGCATTTTTGTTTCTCTGTTTACCAGACCTCTAGTGACAGCAGGCACTCGGGTGTGATTCCGTGTTTTCACGGACACAACTAATACCACTCCTGTGTGTACGATGGATGCTGTAAGCTTGGGACAGGCTGCAGAGGTTTCCTGAAGTACTGCCTTAGGGTTTTGCTCTCATCACCTGTTCTGTATTATAGGAGTGCAGAATTGTATATATTCTTGGGGTCACTGGTAAGATACCACTTTTCCCCTTAAATATTTGAATGTGTCAAGGTCTTCTCCATCTAACGTTGGTAAAGCATCCTTCCATGATTATAATAAACCCAACTTGGTTATAACATTTGTTTGATGTTTAAGGCAAATGGGTAAATCTGACTAATGTTTTCAGGGTTGTATGATAATGTAAAATAAGTCCCGCCCATATGTGGATTTCTTGTGCATCTGTCTCTGGCAGAGCTACAGAGCACTGTAAGACGAATGGAGGGTCTGCTCTCTACCTCTCCAACAGCTCATGGAAAGAGAGCAATGATTTGCTCCTTCAAGGTTTTGTGACACTCACTGCAAAACCGCAAGCACTCTTGAGGCAATGGTACTGAACACAGACTCCGTTCTGCTGGAGTTAATTCTTTATCCAGATTTTGTATTTTGCCAAGAGTTGAATTATGGTTCATTTTGCTTTCCTCTTTCTTCTTCCTTATTTCTTCTGAATTCTGTACCTGAAACTTCTGAATGTTGTCCACGCCACTCACAGAGCTATCCATTCTGTCATGTCACAGAACATTCCAGAAGCATTGTACAGGCAAAACAGTCTTGGTTTCCTTAGGTAATCTCCATGATAGCTTTTACTTCTAATGAGGTCAGGACACTTTTTGTTGTTGTTGTTGTTGTTTGTTTGTTTTGTTTTTAAGAATTTGTTTGGAGCAGTCTTAGGTTTACGACAAAATTCAGAGGAGTGGTAAGAGGATCTCCCACAAACCCACTGCCCTCCTCTAAGCATGGCCTCCCCCATTATAAACTTCACTCACCAGGATGGCTGTTTGTTTGTTTGTTTTTTACCACAAAGGACCCTCTGCTGACACATCATAACCAGCCAAAGTCCACAGCTGCCCTCAGGGTCAACACTGCTGGTGTTGAACGTTCCATGGGTTTGGACAAGTATATCCATCTTTATGACATCACACACAGTACCGCCACTGCTCTAACTCCTCTCAGCTCTGCCTGGTCATGTTTTCCCACCGCCACCCTGGCAACCACTGGTCTCCTGACTGTCTCCACAGCTTTTCCTTTTCTAAAATGTTCCAGACTTGGAATCCTACCGCATGTCAACTGGCCATGCCGGCTCCTTCCACACAGGAATACGCACCCCAGCTTCCTCCCTGTCTTTCTGTGACCGATAGCTCCTTTCTTCGTAGCGCCGAGTAAAACTGCACTGACTGGACGGGCCACTTGTTCATCCATTCGTCTAATGAAGGACACCACGGTGCCTTCCAAGCTTTCTGGCAATTATAAGTAAAGCAGCAATGCACACCCCTGTGCAGGCTTCTGTGTGGATGTACGTTTTCAACTCTTCCAGGTAAATACCAAGGTGCGCAACTGCTTGGAACGTATGGTAAGAGTAGGCTTAGTTTTGTAAGAAACTGCCAAACTGCCCTCCTAAGCCTCTGTGCCATTCTGCATTCCCACAGACTGAGAATGAGAGTTTCTGTGGCTCCAACATGGCTTGTCAGCGTTGGGGGTTGCCATTTTGGGTTTTTGTTGTTGTTGCTGTTGTTTTCATTTTCATTTTCAAGATTTTATTTATTTATTGTCATGTTAACCACCATACAGTACATCATTAGTTTTTGATGCAGTGTTCCCAGATTGTTTACACACCACACCCAGTGCTCCACACGGTCCATGCCCTCCTTAATACCCACCACCCTCCTCCCCTCCAAAACCCTCAGTTTGTTTCTCAGAGTCCACAGTCTCCCATGGTTTTATTTATTTGACAGAGAGAAAGAGGGGACAAGTAGGCAGAGCAACAGGCAGAGGGAGAGGGAAAAGCTGGTTTTCTGCTGAGCAGGGAGCCCAACCTTGGGCTCCATCCCAGGACCCCGGGATCATGACCTGAGCCGAAGGCAGCTGCTTAACTGATGGGACCACCCAGGCACCCTGGCCATTTTGTTTTTATGCTTTTGCAGTCAGTTATCCATGTCCCTCCTATTTTCACATTCACAAGAATGCTCATGGTTTTCTTGTGTTGTTGTGTGAACTCCCTAATGTGCTCTCCACATGGTTTCCCTGTGCGCCCTTCTTCCTCCTGAGTGTCTGTGACAGAGGCTTGCGGTTTGGGTAGATTTTACAAAAGACTGGCTTTGGTCTTCCCTTTTGGTCCTTCCTCATCATTCCCGTAATTTCTGATCTCCGTTTTTGTAAATACTTCCTCTACATTCCTTAGCACTCTTGATTTGTCATGCTCCTAATTTTCATTTTTCTGCCAAGATTAGAAATGGAGTTCCAAATACCTTGCTTCAATTTTCTACCTGCAGCACACTCATATTTCACTCAATTCTAAATGACTGGTACTTTCATTGTGACTTCCTCTATAATCCACGAGTGGGGAAACGGTGTGTTTTAAAGTTTCCACAAATGTTTACATGTTTTCATTTTGAACTTTTTCTCTTGATTTCCGATTTAATCACACAGGGATAAAGAACATGGCTTGCATGAAATAGATTGCTAAAAATTTAGTGCAAAAAAATAAATTAAAATATAAAATAAAATTTAGTGTAGTTTCCCATACGTGGTCAACTTTTTAAAAAGCTACACAAATTTTAGAAAAGGGGC
>RCUC01148202.1:0-22311 GCA_003697995.1 Taxidea taxus jeffersonii
CTCCTCCTCCTCCTGCAATCTCCTTACTTGTTAAAGGTCATTTGGATGTTGTATTTCCTCCAGTCGATTAGTTTGTGCCTTTCTAGGAATTTATTTAATCTAAGTTACCTAATTTTTGGCATACATTCGTCCATGGTTTTCTCTTATGACCTTTTTAAATTCTGTTGTCAGTATTAATGTCCTTTCTTCTATTCCTAATTTTACTAATTTGAGTCTTCTTCCATTTTCCTTGGTCAGTCTAACTAAAGGTGTGTCAATTTTGTTTATCTTTTCAATGAATTATCTTTTGGTTTCATTCATTTTATTATTTGCACATTCTCTATTTGATTAATTTCTGGTCCAGTCTTTACTATTCTCCTTGTATCTGCTTGCTTTGGGGTTAGTTGGCTCTTCTTTTTCCACTGCCTTAAAGTGAATGATCAAGTTATTGATTTGAGTTCTTCTTTTCAAAATTGTTTTCTTTTTAAAACGAAATAGTTTTTTCTTTTTAAATTTAGACGATTCAGCTATACATTTCCCACTGAGCACTGCTTTAGCTGCATGTCATAAGGCTCTCTCATGCTGAAGTATTTCCTGATTTCTCTTTGACACATTGGTTATATAAGGGTATGTTATTAAATTTCACAGTTATGGTTATCCCAAATTGCTTTCTGTTACTGATTTCGAATTTTATCACATCGTGGTCAGAGAACAAGAGAACATACTTTGTATGATTTTAATCTTTTTTAACTTATTGAGGTGTTTTTTTTTTTAACAGCCTAGCATACGGTCTATCCTAAAGAATGTTCCTTGTGTATTTGAGAAAAATATGTATTTAGCTGTGTTGTTTGGAGAGAATTCTACAGATATCTGTCATATCTAGGTGGTTTATCTTCTATTTCCTTGCTTCTCTTTTGCCTAATCTTATACATTATTGAAAGTGGAGTATTATTGTTGACTTGTCTATTTGTCCCTTTATTTCTTTCAATTTTCCTTCATGGATATTGGATCTGTTGTTGAGTGCATATTTGTTTATAATTATTATGTCTTTCTGGTGAATTGGTCCTTTTGTCATTATGTAGTGTCCCGTTTTAATTTCTAGTAACCTTTTTTTGTTTTTAAGTCTATTTGTCTGATATTAATAAGCCACTCCTGCTTTCTTGTGATTGCTGTTTGTGTGATTTATCTTTTTCCATCTTTTTTAACCTATTTGTCTTTGAATTTACATTGTATCTCCTATAAACAGCATAATCTTTTCCCCCCATCTGACAAGCTCTACCTTTTGATTATATGGTCTAGTCTATTTACATTTAATGTTATTATTGATATAGTTGGATTTCTGCCTGCTGTTTCGCTTTTTTGTTTCCTATATATTTTATATAGTTTTTTTTCTCTATTTCTCCTTTACTACTTTCTGTTTCACTAAGTGAATATTCTCTAGTGTGATATTTTAATTCCTTCAATGAATTTCACTTTTTTTTTTTTTTTTTTAGTTATTAGTGGTTGGTCTATGGCTTACTATATGCACATTAACATAGATTTTCTTGAATCAAAACAGCTTCAGGGGTGCCTGGGTGGCTCAGTGGGTTAAAGCCTCTGCCTTCAGCTCAGGTCATGATCCCAGGGTCCTGGGATGGAGCCCCACATTGTGGGGGGGGTGGTCTCTGCTCAGCAGGGAGCCTGCTTCCCCTCTCTCTCTCTCTGCCTGCCTCTCTGCCTACTTGTGATCTCTGTCTGCCAAATAAAGAAGAAATAAATTTTTAAAATCTTTTAAAAAAAGCTTCAGATTTGTATCAATTTAATTTCAGTGATATATATACCTTATTCCCATACAGCTCATTCTCTCTCCCTTTTACGCTATTACTGTTATACACAGTACAACTACATGTTACAAAGCCACCAAAATGTATTATTTTACACATTTTATTTCTTTCAAAGAAGCCGAAAGGAGAACAAGTATATATTTACAATTAGCATATTAGCCTTCTTATTTATATTTTTGGTTGTCTTCTTTTTCTTGTGGACTTAAGTTATCTGATTCCAACTCCCTACCAGAGGCTTGCTTTTATTTTTTTTTCTTTCTTTATTAAATAATTTGTGTATTCTAGTCAAATAGATAAAACAGTCTAGATAAAACAGTCTAGCCTGTTTTATCTGTAAGAAATCTCTGACACTGCTCCGTGGAGGGCACAACCTTGGGCATTCACACATGGTTTGGCAGGGCTCTTTTTTACTTCCTTTTCCTGATCTGTTAGCTGTCTGCCTCTTTTGGTATTACACACAGTTGTTAGGTTCCACTAATTGCTGGTTGAATGACCTATTGTTTTCAATAATGCCCGGGGGCATAAAGTACTTCACAGTCTGATTCAATAAATTCAGGCTCCTTTGCAGGATTAGTTTTTAAGGCCAGTGTTTGAGATCTGTTTGGAACCCAAGAGTGTTCTTCATAATTGACTATTTCCCTCCTACTCTTTGGTACTCCAACAGTTTACCAGTTTACTTTGTTGCTCTAATGGAGCTACCAAGCCTCCTTTTAATTGCTTACCACCAAAATCTCCATCCCCCTCCCCCCCAAAAGCATCCTTAGGCTTGAACTTCCCACATACTTTACTCCAAATAAAGTTAGTTCTTTTGGTAAGAACTTCAGAGCTCTGTGCTTATGAACTATACCTCTCCCTCTGGGGAAATCTCTGATCCACTGCTCTGGAGCTGGGGTGAAGACAGTGGCCCACTTCTCTCAGAGTGACACCCCTGCTTTATTAACATGGTGCTGCATGAAGGCACTAATCTCTGGCCTCCTCAGTTTGCCTCTACCAGCACAGAACCTTCACCCTACAAATGAAGTAGGGTAAGGGCATCAAAACTCTGTATTCTCAATCTTCCAAGCCTGGAATAGATCTTCTGCCCTATGAGTGGGGGGTGGGCAGAGGAAGGGAGCTCCCAACCTCTCAGCCACATTTGCCAGGAATTTACCCTCTGTGACACAGAGCTGGGTGAATGAGAAATGCTGGTGTCCTGCAACCTCCTGATGAGAAACTAACTGTATCCCTTAACTGGGAGCTGAGGGGAGAGAAGGCCCCAACTTCTTGACCACACCCACCCATATGGAGCTTCTGTCATGCAGTGTGGGGAAGGGCAGAAGGTCATGGCCCAAGAGCCACCCACTTTTGCTGTTCTTTTTTTTTTTTTAAGATTTTATTTATTATTTATTTGACAGACAGAGATCACAAGCAGGCAGAGAGGCAGGCAGCGAGAGAGAGAGAGAGAGAGAGAGAGAGAGAGAGAGAAGCAGGCTCCCTGCTGAGCAGACAGCCCGATGTGGGGTCGATCCCAGGACCCTGAGATCATGACCTGAGCCGAAGGCAGAGGCTTAACCCACTGAGCCACCCAGGTGCCCCCACTTTTGCTGTTCTTACTGACATTTAGATTTTCTTGAATAAATGTTACTTCAATTGCTGAATGCCCACCCACAGGCCAACCACCAGAGATTTAAAAAAAATTTTTTAAATAACTTTCACTAGTTATGTTTGTTATCCTGGAAGGCGGGTCCATGCAGCTCCTCACATTGCCATTGAAGGAGCAAGCTCTTTTTTTTTTAATTATTGTTTTAAGGCATTCTTGTATATTTTGGATACAAGTTCTTTGTCAAGTACATGTATAGCAAATATTATCTCTGTCTTAACTTTAATTTTCTTAAAAAGTGTCTCTTGAAAATGGGCAGAAGACATGAACAGACATTTCTGCAAAGAAGACATCCAAATGGCCAACAGACATGAAAAAGTGTTCAATATCACTCAGCATCAGGGAAATGCAAATGAAAACCACAGTGAGATACCACCTCACACCAGTCAGAATGGCTAAAATTAATAAGTCAGGAAATGACAGGTGTTGGCAAGGATGTGGAGAAAGGGGAACCCTCCGAACTGTTGGTGGGAATGCAAGATGGTGCAGCTACTCTGGAAAACAGCATGGAGGTTCCTCAAAAAGTTGAAAATAGGGGTGCCTGGGTGGCTCAGTGGGTTTAGCCTCTGCTTTCTGCTTGGGTCCTGATCTCAAGGTCTTGGGATCGAGCCCCTCATTGGGCTCTTTGCTCAGCGAGGAAACTGCTTCCTTCTCTCTCTCTTCCTGCCTCTCTGCCTACTTGTGATCCCTGTCTCTGTCAAATAAATAAATAAAATATATTTTTTTAAAAGGTTGAAAATAGAATTACCCTACAACCCAGCAATTGCACTATTTACCCCAAAGATACAAATGTAGTGATCTGAAGGGGCACATGCACCCCAATGTTTATAGCACCGATGTCCACAATGGCCAAACTATGGAAAGAACCTAGATGTTCATCAACAGATGAATGGATAAAGAAGATGTGGTGTGTATATACAATGGAATACTATGCAGCCAACAAAACCCCCCGAAATCTTGCCATTTGCAATGACATGGATGGAACTAGAGGGTATCATGCTAAGCAAAATAAGTCAATCAGAGAAAGTCAATTATCATATGATCCCACTGATAGGAGGAATTTGAGAAACAAGACAGTGGATCATAGGGAACGTGAGGGAAAAATGAAACAAGACGAAACCAGAGAGGGAGACAAACCATAAGAGACTCTTAATCTCAGGAAACAAACTGAGGGTTGCTGGAGAGTAAGGGGGTGGGAGGGATGGGGTGGCTGGTGATGGACACTGGGGAGGGTATGTGCTATGGTGAGTGCTGTGAATTGTCTAAGACTGATGAATCACAGACCTGTACCCCTGAAATAAATCACATGTTATATGTTAATTTTTTAAAAAAAGTATCTTTGAGCAGAAAATGTTTGATTTTTATTAGTTCAGCTTACTCCTCCTCTTCCTCTTGTTTCCTCCTTCTCCTATTCCTTCTCACCCTGCTCCCATCCTCCTCATTCTGGTTAGTGTTTTGAGAAGTCTTCACCTACCCTAGTTTGAAAGATATTCTCCTGTGATTTCTTGTAAAGGATTTATGTGCTTAATTTTTATGTTTACGGTCTGTTTCAAATTAATATTTGTGCACAGAAGAGGGTTGAGATTCACTTTCTCCCATACAGCCACCCAGCTGTTCTAGCACCACCATTACTTCTTTACCACTGAATTGCTTTGTCAGGTTTGTCAAAAATCAAAAGGCTATAGAAGTGGGTCTGTTTCTGGAGTCCCTGTTCTATTTCACTGACCTATACATTGCAGGCCATTCTACCTTGATTACTGTGACTTTAGAGTCAGTTTTAAATCAAGACATTTAAGGCTTATGCATTCTTTCTTCTTTAAGACTAGATGGGCTATTCTAGTTCCTTCGTTTTTGCATAAGAAGTTGAGTCAGTTTGTTGATCTCTACCAAAAAAAGCCTGCTTGGATTTTGATTTGGACAGTTTTGCATCTATAGTTAATTTAGGGAGAAATGACATGTTAACAATAATGAGTGTTCCTACCCATGACTATGATGTTGCTCTCTATTAACTAGGTTTTAACTTCTCTCAGCAATGTTTAGTTTACAGAGTAAATTTATTCCCAAATATTTTATGTTTAAAAAAATTATACTATAGGGGTGCCTGGGGGGCTCAGTGGGATAAAGCCTCTGCCTTCAGCTCAGGTCATGATCCCAGGGTCCTGGGATCGAGCCCCACATCAGGCTCTCTGCTTAGCAGGGAGCCTGCTTCCTCCTCTCTCTCTCTCTCTGCCTGCCTCTCTGCCTACTTGTGATCTCTGTCAAATAAATAAATAAAATCTATTTAAAAAAAAGAAAATTATACTGTAAAGAATATTCTAAAATTTCATTGTCCAGTTGTTTGATGCTAGTATATAGAAATACAATTGCTTTTTGTCATTTTATTTTGAAATATTACAAATTTAAAGAAATGTTTTAAATATAGTATATAAAACTTTTTTCATGAACCATCTAAGTAATTTGCCAACTTGATATCCCAACACTCATGTGCATACTTGCATTTGCATTTCATGCCACAACCTATCATTTAAAAAATCAGGACATTAACCTGAATATTCTGTTACAATCTAATCCCCAATCCTAACTTCACACTTCCTTAGTTGTTCCCAAAATATTATAGCAAAAGGTTCCAGTTCAGAATCAAATGTTAACTTTAGTCATCTATTTTCTTTAGTTTGGAATATTTCCTCAGTCTTCCCTTGACTTTCATAACCTTGACCCTTTTAAAAATTACAAGCTTCATATTTCGTACACTGTCTCACAACCTGAGTTTTTCTGATGTGCCTGCTGGTAACATTCAGGTGTGCATCACTGTGAAAAAAATCATGGAAGTGACAATGCTCTTGCTGCATCATCTCAGGTGGGGCATGATTTCAATTCATCCTAATAATGATTTTCACTTTGATCATCTGATTAAGACAGTGTCTCCTTGGCTTCTCTACCATGAAGTTACCTATTTTACCTTTGTAATTAGTAAGTGATTTTGGAGAGGTACTTTGAAACCAGGTAATTATTCCAACCCACATCATTCAATTTATATCTGAAGGGACTCATGGGTTTATTTTATTCAAGGGGTTATAATTCACTATCATCATTTACTTTTTGATTCTGGGAGTACGGTTCTTACTCTTATGGCACAGCTCTTCTAGAATTCTGATGAAAGTCTTCTGGAGTTTACCAAGTCCCTGTGCCTTGGGAGAAATTTAACTTTAAACTGTCCATGAGGTCGGAACTACCAAAATCTTTATTCAGCTTTCAGGTCCTGTCTGGGCTACTGAGATTCTCGCCCCATGCAACCGTGCTGAGAAGTCAGTCCACACACACAGATTTCTGAACTGCCTCACCCGTAGTTCCCTTCTTGGCAGGGTGCCTCCTCTACAATTTACAGCCACTCCGTTGGCCCCAAACGCCAACTTCTGACTCTCTGGCCTTGTAAGACTAACCCTTCTGGACTACATTTTGACTTCTTATTTTACACATCCTTGGAAAGAAATATCTTTGGTGTTTAAGAACATAGGACTTGAGTATTAGAAAATCCAAGAATCCTAGCTATACCGTTCATCAATTATGTGACTTTGAGCAAGTTGTTTAATCTCTTTGAATCTAAAACTGTATTTATAAAAAGGTGAACAATATATTTTCCTACAGTTTGTTGATTTTATTCAACAGACTTCAAGACCTTATTATGTGTCAATCACTTTTCTAGATACTGCACATACATACTGAACTAGGCAGATAATAATCTCACCCTAATGAAGGCTGCATTCCAGTGGGAAGAGAGAAACATAAGTAAATTAGATACTAGGAATACTTTGGAAGATGATGATTACTCTGGAAAAAGTAACACAGACAAAGGCAGATAGGAAATGCCAGGATAGGGATGAGGACTGCATTTTAATAAGTGTGGTCAGTGTATGTCTCACCAAGGTGACTTTTGAGCAAAGAATTTAAGAAAGTGGAGACATGAACTAAGCAGATATTTGGGGAAAGACTGTTTCTGGCAGAAGTATCAACGAGTGCAAAGACCCTTGGGCAGAAGAGGGCCTGGTGTTTCTAAGCATCAGGAAGAAAGCTAACATGGTCCCAGAAGTCACAGAGTTAGTGGGGTGGGGTAGCTTGTACAAGGTCTTGGGAGACCATTCCTGGGGTTCCTCTATCAGCTACATACACTGCACAGTGTACTGTGATCTAAGTGGCCTCTGGAGCTGAGCTGGCCATTGGCCACTGGAAGAATCTCATTTTTTCCCCATAATGAGATGGGAAGATTTTAAAGGATTCTGAGTAGGACAGTGGTATGGTAAGACTTGCCCTTTACAAGGATCAGTGGCTCCAGCTGCTGATCTGCAAAGGGCAAGGGTAGAAATAAGGAGACCACATGCAACAGAAGGTGAGCGAGGACAGTGGCTAGGAGGAAGGTGACAGCAGCGGTGGGGTACGGATCCTGTCCTGACTGAGCAATTAAGGAGACGAAGCTGGTCTTGTCCGAGATGGGGAAAGCTGCTGAAAGAACAGGTTTGGAGATGAGGGTCCAGAGTTCGCTTCTGACTATGAGGAATGCACTGTGTCCGACAATAAAAGCTCAGTGAATGGTAGTTACCATTATCATCATCATCACCCTTAATTCTATCTCCTGAGACCATGAAGAAGTACAGAAGAGCCCTTCTGGAACCTTCTGAGGAAGAGGAATTCTTATGACTGATTTAGGGCATGAAGAGATGGTTCCACGAACCATCCTGAAAGTGCTTCATGTAAATTCCTTGTTTTCAGGCATATGTAAGAAGCTGTGCGCTCTCCTGAGAAGAGAGGGTCCACAGCTTTATCAGATTCTCCAGGGAGCTGTAAGCCAAAAGAAAAGTTTAAGGAACATCACCCCTAAAAATGGCATTTTAAGTTTGTATAGAAAAGTTCCCATGAGTTTATTTACAAGCAAACCAATGAGTGCTGGCTGCCAGCACCCGGGAACCGGCCAAGAGCGGTGTCCTGCAGCTCGCCAGCACTGTGAACTTTAGCAGTCCAGCGTGCACACCCAGTTCTGGCCTCTCCGGAGCACCGAGCTTATTTCCTGCTGACTGCTCCCCTTGCCTGTCATCACTGTCCTGGGGCTGATTTGCATTTGGAATTGGACTGGTGAGGTTCAGAGCTTTAAAAAGTGAAGTGGAGCAAGGGGTTTTCATTTTCAACAAGATCTCTGACTCCTGAGGTTGTGCTTGGACTGCGTTTCTGGTGTCTTAACACCTGTGTATTTATCAAGAGCTCTAGCAACTCTACCAGGGCAAGGCTGGGCTTGGCTTGCCCTAAGGAAAAACAACCTAGCCAGTCAGGCAGCGAGACAACAATAAAACAAAATTTAGAAAAGACCATAAGGATATTGCTAAATATGACTTGAATTATAAAATTGGTACTCTTTTGAATTAGAACACCAGACTCAGGAATGTGGGCAGATTCTGGGACAGTTAGTAATGGGATGGATGTGGTCGGTGACATTGTGAAAACTCAGATCCTTGCAGACATCTGAAAGGAACAACCTTCTCAGGTTTGTAATTCAAGGAACCCCTGTCCCTCCCCATCCTTTTCCTATTCATCAATAAATTGCATTTCTTCACGTAAAGGTCTTACTAAAAAGCTCAGCCTGAATAAAGTCCCTGAGTGGGAACTGTCCACTACTAGGATTATTTCGGATCTACTCAGCCTGGTGGGTTCTTGGTCCATGCCAACTTGTCTACCCTGAGTAATAACTTTTCTCTACAAATTACGGATTCATTAGATTTTTGGAAATCAGATTTCTTAAGATTCTGCCAATTTCTTTACAAGCATGAAGTCTAGGTTTTTGTTTTGTTTTAAGCCAATGCTGACTGTTTTTATTCTCTTTATGATAGGGAAACTGTCAGAAACAGCACAAGAATGTTCTGTTTTTACTGATACTCCTGAGTCTTTTTTTGTCTCTTTGGACGTATGAGAAAAATGGACCAACGAGCGCTGACTCATGAACATTCCTGGCTCCTGTTGTCTGTATTCATGAAGCATCTCAATAACCCATAAGTCAAGAAGCAGGGAAGGGCTAATGACAGGTGGGACTTCAGTGACATAAAACAGGGTTTTGGCTGCTTTCCTTTAAAATTCATTTCTTAACACAGCCTGCTACTTTTGAGACCAGAGAAGTAATAACAACCAGGGATACTAGGTACCTTCTAAGTGCCTGTTCCACTTAGATATGGCAATGAATCTGACCTTCATAAACAGTGCTCTTAGGTACTATTCTAATAGTTAAGGAGAAAACAGGTTCTCTCTAGAGGATAGTGAAGCTAAACAAATTATCCAGAGTTGCATATCCAGTAAGTAGGAGAACAGAGATTATGAACATGGACAGTCTGACTCCAAAGAGTGATTTTTTTAAAGCCATATTAGAACTGAGCTTTACACCCCCCCCCCCCACCAAATATGGTTTTACTCTCTCTTACCAGGAGCAGCCTCATCATGCGGCTGGTCTTGCCAATTACTATCCAAGAAACTGCGCTAAGATCAACTATTCTGTCCTTCAAATATGTAAATGGCTTAGAGCTAATAATTCTATATATTTGGTCATATAATTTTGCTAGCTTACATGTATTTCATAATTAAGTTTTGGAGGACTCATCAGAATGTCACAATCCTCAAAAGCAGACATTCTAGGGGGGCTATACTTAGATTTTTTAAAAGAGATTTTATTTGAGAGAGAGAACGAGCAGGGGAAGGGGCACAGGAGGAAGGAGAGCTGAGCAAGGAGGCTGACTTAGGGCTTGATTCCCAGGACCCCAAGATCATAACCTGAGCCGAAGGCAAACGCTTAACTCACTGAACCACTGAGGTGCACCTGATGTGTTTTTTCATTTTTTTTTTTTTAATGGGTATAGTAAACAATGAGTTTCAAACTCTTTTGAGACTGTGCCAAGCTAAAACTATCACTGACACATTTATGGCACATAACTTAAGAGACTTAATTTATATCTTGTAGGAATGGAACCTGGGCTGTTTTCCTTAAAAAAAAAAAAAAAAAAAATATGGCCTTGCCTGCAGGAATACCCCCAATCTCGTGGAAGGCACCTTAATTCTTTCTAAGAGGTCATCACCTTGGCCCACCTGCCTGTTAAAGCAGAGGAATATGGATTTGGCAACAGAGAAGAGTTAACATCGAGGTTCTTGCCAGAGATCAAACCTCCATTTGTCTTCAGTTCAAATCTCATCGAATATTCACTTATGAGAAATTATACATACAAAGGCCACACATATAATCTCTATATCTTTCTGGTGCCTGCCTGGCTCAGTCAGTAGAACATGTGACTCTTGATCTCAGGGTTGTGAGTTAAAAAAACAAACAAAAAAACCCCACTATAATGTAATCTACACTCTATTCAAATTTTGCCATTTGTCCCACTAACGTTCTCTCTAGCTACCTTTGTTTCCAGTCCTGGATCTAGTTTATGATCACACAATGCACTGGAGATACAGGTCTTTAGTCTGGACTTTTATCTTTCTTTCTTTCTTGATCTTGACATCTATAAAGAGGATAGTTCGGTTACCTTGTGAACTTCAAACCTTCAGTTTCATTTTTTTTTCCCTGATGTTTTCTCATGATTGGGTGCAGGTTATGCCTTCTTGGAAGGAATATCAATAAAATGATGTTACCTGTCTTAGAAAATATCAGGAAGCATGTGATGCTAGTTCTCCCAACCCTGGTGCTAATTTTGATCATATCATTAATGTGGTGTTTGCCAGGTTTCTCCATAGTAAAGTTATTGTTTCCTTTTGTAACTAACTGGTAAACTGTGGGGAGATGAATTGAGACTAGTAGAAATACTGTATTCCTCATCAAACTATTGCCTACCCATCTAGAATCCAATGATGATTTTCTAATTCCACCATACCTTCTCTTCGTTGGACTACATTTGTCTGGGCAGGTATAGATTAGTAGGACAGATTCGCAGAATTAGATTGTTAAGTTGTAATATACTTACATATTAAAATTTCATAGTTACTGAAAATATTTTATAAGTATTTTCCTCAAAAAGGCTTATAGCCACTTACATTCCCCATCAACAATGAATGAATGCCTTAAAACGCCAAGTTTTCACCAGTTCTTTGATATTAACATGTTTAAATTTTTACCAATCTGATAGGCATTTCCAAGATACAGAAATTTTTCAATGCAAAGAAGAGAAGAGGGGAAGAAAACCTGAGAGTGTGCAACAGCTGTACTTGGTATGTTTCAGTCACATAATGGAATACCCTAAGTGATGTTTGTGTAGACCGCTGGTTCCTTGAGTCAAACTAAAGAAACTTCTTTTTAAAAAAATTTTTTTTAATTTTTTTATAAACATATAATGTATTATTAGCCCCAGGGGTACAGGTCTGTGAATCGCCAGGTTTACACACTTCACAGCACTCACCATAGCACTTACCCTCCCCAATGTCCATTACCCCACCACCCTCTCCCTACCCCCTCCCCCAGCAACCCTCAGTTTGTTTTGTGACATTAAGAGTCTCTTATGGTTTGTCTCCCTCCTGATCCCATCTTGTTTCATTTATTCTTTTCCTACCCCCCAGACCCCCCACGTTGCATCTCTACTTCTCATATTAGGGAGATCATATGATAGTTGTCTTTCTCTGACTGATTTATTTCACTAAGCATAATACCCTCTAGTTCCATCCACGTCGTCGCAAATGGCAAGATTTCATTTCTTTTGATGGCTGCATAGTATTCCATTGTATATATATATACCACATCTTAAAAGAAGCTTCTTATATGAAAATGAATATATGTCAAGGGATCTATATAAAAAATATATAATGAACTTATACAACCCAACCCCAAAAAAACAGATTTAAAAATGGGCAGAGAACCTGAATAGATGTTTCTCCAAAGAAGACATCCAGAGGGACCAATAGACATATGAAAAGGCACCAATATCACTAATCATCAAAGAAATACAAATCAAAACCATGAGATATCACCTTACACCTGTCAGAATGGCTAGAATAAAAAAAAAAAAAAAAAGATAATCAGTGTTGGTGAGCATGGAGAAAAAGAGGAATCCTTGTGTCCTGTGGGTGGGAATGCAAACGGGTGTAGACACTGTGGAAAACAGTGTGGAGGCTCCTCAAAAAATAAAAAATAAAACTACCATATGACCCAGTATTTCTACTCCTGCGTATTTACCCAAAGAACATGAAAATACTCCTACATTTATTGCAGCATTATTCCTAAGAGCCAAGATATGGAAGCCGCCTAAGTGTCCACTGATAGACAAATGGATATGGAGGATGTAGTATATTTACATAATGGAATATTACTCAGTCATAAAAAGGAATATCTTCCTATTTGCAACAACATGGATGAACCTAGAGGGTATTACAGTAAGTGAAATAAGTCAAACTGAGAAAGACAAATACCACCAGATCTCACTCATATGTGGAATCTAAAAATCAAAGTAAATGAATAAACAAACAGAAAGGAAGAACAGATTTATAAATACAGAGAATAAACTGGTGGTTGCCAAAGGGAAGAGGGTGGAGAGATGGGCAAAATGGGCCAACAGGGTTCCAGTTATGAAATGAGTAAGTCATGGGGACAAAAAGCATAATAGCATAGAGAATATAGTCAGTGGTTTTGTAATAACATTGCACGGTAACAGAGGGTAGCTGGCTACACTTGTGGTGAGGTAGCATAATGCATAGAAAAGTTGATTCATTGTGTTGTACACCTGAAACTAACATAACTATATGCAAATTTTTAAAAATTATTTTAAAAAGCAGAGATTTGTAAAAAAAAAATCACAATAAAGTCAACATAAGACGAAAATGATTCTATCTTAATTCTTTTGTATTTGCTAAATGGATCTTTTTATGTTTAATGGCTCATGTTCTATATCTGTAAAATGTGAATAAAAACTCCCGTGTAATATTGTTCTAAGGATTCAATGAGCTACCAAGAGTTAAACCTGGCCAGAGATACAGTAAGTACTTATGGCATGGTGACTATTAACCATGGTTATTATTTATAGAGATCAATTACAATTCATAGGACTGAAAAATAATGCCAAGTTTAACTGTAGTCACCTAAATATAAAATTCAAATTTATGGTGGCTGGACATCTACCTTCTTAATGTAATTTAAAGGTTTATAAATGTTTAACATACATTACCATAAAGTACTAGTAGGGTGTAATTAGTTTTAGTCAGTATTAAACTAAGGAGAAATGTTCTTATAGAATTGATATTTTAGTGCAATCAAGTTTTAAAGTTGCAGAGAGATCTGATTTTTATTCAAGTGCAATTAACTTGCTTTTAAAGATTTTTATGCGATAGTAGTTGGGACTGCCAGATGAGCACTCCGATGCTGTATCTCTAAGAAGCATAAAAATAACTCAGAAATCACACAAATAATGTGAAAATTCAAAACCACAAAATCTCTCCCATTTTAAAACACACTACCATCCTCCCTAAATCTTGCATGTTCCATCTTCTCTTTCTTCTTCCTTTCATGGGAAAACTTCTTTAGAGTGTCTCTGTGGATATCCGACCCTCCTTCCTTACCCTCTGTTCGCTTCCTATTGCTGCTTTGACAAATGACTACAGACCTGGTGGCTTTAAACAACACCAGCGTATGACTTCATGTTGTCAATTAGAAGTCTGACATGCATGTCGCTGGGCTAAGATCAAGGTGTCGGCAGGCCTGTACTTATCCTGGAAGTTTTGGGGGACGGTCTTGTGTCCTGGTCTCTTCCAGCTTCGAGAGGCTGCCCATACTCTGTGACCCACGGCCCCCTCCATCTTCAAAGCCAGCAGTGACAGTCGAGTCACTTCTTACACTGTGTCACTCTAACCTCTTCTGCAGTCACACCTCTGTTGGACTCCCCTCTTCTACCTTCCTCTTCGACTTTTAACCCCCCCTTGAGACCTCCCTGGGTCCACCCATAATCCGGGTAAGTCTCCCTCTTTTCAGCTCAGCTGACTAACAATATTAATTCCATCTACAACTTTGATTCTCATCTGTCCTGTAACCCACGTATTCACAGGTTCCGAGGATCAGGATGTGAGCATTTGGGGGTGGCCGCCATTTTCTGCCCACTCCTCCACACACTACACAAGAGCTTTCACCCTCATGATATCACCATGGACGAAAGTTAAAAACAACCTCGTGCTGCTAGTCAATGGATGCTTTTAAGTCCTCGCAGTACTTGACTTTTGAGCTGCTCTTTGCA
The DNA here is from genome assembly GCA_003697995.1 of Taxidea taxus jeffersonii. NCBI lineage: Eukaryota > Metazoa > Chordata > Mammalia > Carnivora > Mustelidae > Taxidea > Taxidea taxus. Next base: position 14,676 of record RCUC01148202.1, read on the forward strand.
AACCAGAGAAAGATTTCAAGGAGAGCAAAGTGAGAGAACCATCCCTGTGCGCCGAGCCCAGATGGAGTTCCCCCAAAATGGCTGTGTGACCGCCACTTAATTCGGGCTAGGTTGTTATGCAGAAAAGGCTAACGGAGACACGAGTAAGCTGCAGATCATGCTTGTCACTAAGGGACTTGTTCAAGGTCACACAAGTCTGCCGGACGCCAAGATCTAAAAGCCCTGAATGATCTGACCTCACAACCACGCTGCACAGAACTTTCCACTGGGTTCACATTGGCCTTCTGGTCGATCTCTACTGCTCCTTCTGGTCTTCCAGTCTTTGGGCTATCATGCATGCTGGGTGGAGGCCTGTGCCTGCACCGCTCTTCCCTATCCCCTCATGTCCCTCACCTACCTTCTACTCTGCCTCTTAAATTACACTGAAAATGTCAATTCTCTGGGAAGGTCTTGCCTGACAGCCCCGACTAGACCTAGGCATTTTCATTACATGCCCTCATTAGTGCCCTCTGCACTTCCTTCCAACTACTTACTTCAACTAATTACTTAATACTGTACTAATTTATTTACCGTCTATACCCCTTTCAGATTACAAGGCCCTGAGGGCAGGAATCTTGTCAAGGTGGTTTGCTATTTCCAAGTACGGGGCCCAGAGAAAGCAGGCAAATATTTGCAGCATGAAGGAAGAATTTCAGAACTGACAGTATCTTGACGCAGTTCACCTCTTGTACCAAAGTGGTCAATATCCCCAGGACTCCTCCAGGCAACCTACACAGTGAACTTGAAGAATGTGAAGGCACAGGTCGTCTCTCGTATGAGCCATCGGTATTCTGCTTTGGAGTCCTGCAAGAGCACCCGTGCTTCTAAAGTGGCTCAGTATCAGGCCCACAGTCTGTGGGGGAAAAAGGCTTCACCAAAAGTTTGGGTGAAGTTTGTCTAGAGAAGTAACAAGGTAGTGCTAAAGACTTCTACCAACGTCCACCTATTCTATTACTGCAGAACTGATACATCCTTGTAGAAAATGATCAGAAATAGCAACGCCAGATTCTTTACAGTTCCTTTTTAAAAAATCTTTTTCTCAGGGTGCCTGGGTGGCTCAGCTGGTTGAAGTTTCAGCCCAGGTCATAATTCCCGGGTTGTGAGATGGAGCCCCATATCAGGCTCCGTGCTGGGTGTGGAGTCTCTCTCTTCCTCTCCCTCCCACCATGCTCACACACACACACACACTCTGTCTCTTGCTCAAAAAAACAGTAAAATAAAATAAACTAGATGATGTTCCTTTAATTTAGGTCAATTGTTTTCACATAAGGGATGCAATTTATGTCTTATTTCAATGACACTTAATTACACAGATAGCGAGTAGATTTCATCTTGTTGTTCTAAGCCTACCCCATCCTCAATCACACTTCCTCCTTGGATTGAGAATAACACACTCTGTGTATGTGTATGTGTGTGTGTGTCTGTCTGTCTTCTCTGTGTATACAGGAAGGTTGGGCGAGATTGGAAGAGAGAGAAGTAGCCTTTAAAGTAGTAAATTTATTTTTTAAATCAATAAATCAATCTTCAGAACTTGAACTGAATATCCCCACAAAATTTCCAGGATTCCAGTAACTCCCTAAGACAGAATTATTCATATGGTTCAGACAGTATCTTATGGGGCTCTCATTAAAAATATTGTATTGTATATCTGAAAGTTACTGAGAGAGTAGTCTCAAAATTCATCACAAAAAAATAATTTATAACTATGTGAGGTGATGGACTTTAACTAAACTCACTATGGTAACCATTTTGCAACATACAGATCTATCAAATCATTATGCTGTGTACCTTGAACTAATATAATGTTATATGTCAATTATATCTCAGTAAGACTGGGAAAATATATCTTAAGGAATTAACATGAAAGCAAACAGCATCTGCTCTCAATCACAATTATTACTTTCTATGTACATATTATTTACTTCCATTTCAAGACAAAAAAATAGGTGTTCAAAATCACTTCTAAGTATTTGCAACAACCTTTTCTGTTCACACTATGAGCATCACTGTTGAGAAGTCATGCTAAAAGAGAATTAAGAACATGGAACAAATTCACTTTGTTGAGAAGGAACATACACTGACAGTTGTTGGAGGACAGTTTCAGTAACTCAAGACTTCTGCACATCTGATTTGACTTGCTGTTGAACCCAGAAAACGCTCCAGTTCTTGGTTTATGTGCCTCTATTAACAGGTGGAGAAACTGAAATCCACTCAAAATACCAAGTTGGATGAGTCCTAACTGTTACGGAAGATTACAGAAATGACCTACACAGCACTGCTCTCCATTGAGGATGCAAAGAGGTAACCATGGAAAGAGTCGGGCTAACTTCTTAAGGCTCTGTTATGTTTATGCAATCTCACGGAAATCAGCTGGCAGGAGGAGAAGAAGAATGAACAGACAAAAAGAAGGGTGAAATCCTACAAATCCTCCTTTCAAAGAGCCTCTAAAATTCTGCTCTTCATTCTCCAAAGACCTACTTATTTCCAGGAACACTCTAACCTCTGTCATCTAACCTTTTTTAAAAACAGATTTACTTATTTATTCTCATAGAGAAGGAGAATGCGTGGGAGGGGCAGAGGGAGAGGGAGAGAATCTAAGCAGCCTCCATGCCCAGCACAGAGCCCAGTGTGGCGCTCCATCCCAAGACCCTGAGATCATGACCCGAGCTGAAATCAAGAGTTGGATGGTTAACTGATGGAGCCACCCAGGCATCCCTCTAACCTTTAAAATCTCCGAGTCTCTTATTTAGCATTTCTCTCTCATGTTTCCTCTTGTGGTGGCAAGTTCCAAAGAGCTAACTGCTTTTAGTCCCATAACCTGTCTTCCTCTCCTACTCCCACCATACACTATTACTTAGCCTTCTTTTATTTTTTTTTCTTACAAATTTTTCTCTTCCTTCAGATTGGCCTCAAATACATTAACTCCTACACATTCTGGTTCTCATTTCCACCTACTCTTCCTCCTCCGGGCCACCCAAATCTCTCGACTACACCTCGTCTTGCCTCCGGTACAGTCTGTTTGACAGGATGTACACACACATGTGAAAACAATTTCTTTTTAATGTCATGCCAAAGTCATCTTATTTTTTTCTTTTGTTTGTAGCTCAACATTCTTTTTTTTTTTTTTTTTTAAGATTTTATTTATTTGACAGATAGATCACAAGTAGGCAGAGAGGCAGGCAGGGGGCGGGGAGCAGGCTCCCTGCTGAGCAGAGAGCCTGATGTGGGACTCGATCCCAGGACCCTGAGATCATGACCTGAGCCTAAGGCAGCGGCTTAACCCACTGAGCCACCCAGGTGCCCCTGTAGCTCAACATTCTAATAGCACCTCCTGTGAGTGAATTCCAGCTTATCAAAATCATGATAAAGTACTAAGACATCTCTATCACTGTCGGGAATCAGTCATATTTACTTCAAAGCAAGGAAACCCCTTCAGTTACTGTCTGTTTTGCCACATACCACTGACTGCAATGTATCATGGTCCACTCCAACTCTTGCCATCTAGGCAACAGCTTCACGTTGTAAATTTTGAAAGACATTAATACTCAAAAGTGAAACTTTAGTATTTTAAATACCTTTAATTCATACTGGCAGGATGATTCACGGTGACAGAACTGTCTACAAAGGTGGGATAGCATTTGTTGTTAATAATGCTCCTTGGCATCATCTTTGTAAAACCCTTTATGATTTGCTACTTCACTGTCTTCTTTAGTATATTAATTCTGCTGATAAATCTAGTGGTTTACACAGCCATAAATCCGCTGGTGTTCTGACAAAATTACCACTAACAGATCAGGGAAGACCAAGAAAATTTGTTTTTATAGATCATTTTCCACATAGATGTCCCTCCCACTGTAGTTAAAATGAATACGAATTTTAAGAGACAGAGAGAGAACAGATGAAGTACAGAAAAAGTTATTAAAAGGAAGTATGGTCTGCATGTTACAAGATTTGGAAAGGCTAAAAAAGATATAAAGGAGAAAAGCCAATAAATCCATATGATGCCATTAGATAGAAATGACAGAAGAGCCTAAGAAGATAATAATGATGTAGAATTAAAAAACACACACACACATACACACACACACAACGACCAGAAATGTGACTTATAACAGACGGGTTTATAGGATCAGTCAACAAATTACAGCCCAGAGGACAAGTCTAGTCACCATGCCTAAGCCCCGAGGTTGAAGACCAGAGAAACAACAGAAATGAATGGAAGGCTATGGCAACTAAAGAAAGCATGTTGTAGGAAACAGTCGTACACAGTCAGTTCTGAGAGGCATATTACACTCCATAGCTGACAAACACATCAGAGGTAAATATCTGTCAATATCAACGTTATAATAATCTTATCACTTGGAGAAGCTTGTGCCAATTAGGCAAATGTTATCCCAAGGGTCTGAGACAGGTTATGAAATCCCCAATGAGCCATGAATCCTAGGGAGAGTGTGGTAGCAACCTAGATGCAAACCTCAGTGTCTGCCTCAAAACATCCTAAAGAATAGCAAGAATGACTATAAACCTCCATAACCTGTTCCTTCAGCAAAACCGAGAGACAAAACCAAACAGCATGCTGTGGGCAGGCCGAGAAGGAACAGGGCGGGACACAGTGCTGCAGGAGGGTGAGAAATGCAGTGAGACAGCAGGGTATAAATTAATGTACAAAGACTGTTTGCATCAGCTAGAAATTACGGTGGAAGAGAAGACCCCATGAACAACAGCAACACATGACAGAATATCTAAGATTAACTTGAGAAATCTGGGTAGGAGGAAAATGACAAAACACTCCCCCGAAGGTCTCAGTAGATTTCAACATATGAGATTTACCATGTTCTTAAAACAGGAATAACCAGTATCATAAAAATATCAATTCTCCCTAAATTTTTTTAAAGATTTATTTATTTGAGAGAGAGAGAGAGAGAACACGAAAGGGAGGGGCAGTGGGAGAAAGATTCTCAAGTAGACTCTGTGCTGAGTGTAGAGCCAAACCCAGCGTTCGATCTCACCACCTTGATTGAGATCATGACCTGAGCCAAAACCAAGAGTCCAATGCTTAAACCGAGTGCACCAGCCAGGTGCCCTTCCTTAATTTTTTTTTTTAATTTAAAATAATCCCAGGGTGTCTGGGTAGCTTAGTCAGTTAAGCACGGGACTCTTGGTTTTGGATCAGGTCATGGTCTCAGGGTGGTAAGACTGAGCCCCACGTTGGACTCTGTGCTGGGCGTGGAGCCTGCTGAAGATTCTCCCTCTCTCTCTGCCCACCTTGCCTTGCACACATTCTCTCTCTTTCTCGCTCTCAAAAAAAATTTCAAATCAAATCAAAGAAATCCCAATGAAAATAACCCTAGCGAGGTTCCCCCGCCCCAGAACTAGACAATTTGATTTTAAAGTTCTTGTTAAAAAGATAAACAAACATGATGGGCCCCCAAAAGGTTCTGAGAAATAAGAGCAATGGAAGATAAAGGGGACTAGTCTTGCCAGGTTAAAGCCCACTATAGAACTCTGATAAACTAAAACAGCATGATTATGGAAGATGATTCAAGAAACCAAACACAACAAAGAATAAGAAACAGACCCTAACATATATGAGAATTTAAAATATTCAGGGCACCTGGGTGGCTCAGTCGTTGAGCATCTGCCCTCAGCTTGGGGCACGATCTCAGGGTCCTGGGATCGAGCCCCCCACATCAGGTTCCCTGCTCCGCAGGAAGCCTGCTTCTCCCTCTCCCACTCCCCCTGCTTATGTTGCCTCTCTCACTGTGTCTCTCTCTGTCAAATAAATAAATAAAATCTTTCAAAAAATAAAATATGGGGAAAGGCAGAGCTCAACTCAGTGTAAATGTGGATGTCTTACCAAATGGTGCTAGAAAAACTAGGAGCCATTTGAAAAAGATTAGGTTGGGTACTATTTTATGTTCCCATGTTATCAAAACACTCTATGCAAAAAATAAAACTATACAAGCGCTGGAAAAAAAAAATCAGTGAATTCCTTTATAACCTCAAAGCTGAAAAGATCTATGGCTTATGACTGAAAATCCATAAGCCATAAAAATAGTTTTAAAATAAATTCCACCGCATGTAAATTTAAATGTTTTACCTGGTAAAAACATCATAAAGTCAAGAGACAAATGGAAAGCAGGGCAATTTTTACATTGCACATTGCAAATGGTTATTCTTTCTAAAAGCTCCTTGAAATTTAAGACAAAAATGGCCAAAGGGTGCAAATAAATAATTCTCAGGAAAAAAAGAAAATGACCTTTAAACCCTAAGCAAGGGTGAACTTAGTGAGTTCACCCTCACTAAGAAGAAGAATGTACATCAGCTCTACGTGAAGCTGCCATGCCTCACCTGTGAGACATGTAAATGTCCCCAAGTGTGATGGCACTCCGTGGAAAAATGGTGCTCACACGCAATGTGGTGGGAGTGTAAAATGGTCCAACTCCTAGGGAAGCGTATGTGCAAAATATAGATCCTTCCAGAAATCAAGTACTGTTTTTTTCCTATGCAAGTGGGAAATGACATGTGCAAGTTATACCTGAAGCAACAAAATAAAAGATTAGGAACAGCCCTCCCGTCTCTAACAGAGAACTGGTCAGGCTCACTGCAGAACAGAATGGCATACTACGAAGCGACGAAAAAGAACCAGAGGGTCTTTATGAACTTCTGCAGTGGGCTCTCCAGGATACACCGCTAAGTGAGGAAAAGAACAGTCAGAACAGTAAACAGAGCAAGCTACCTCTGGTTAGGACTGATGGGAGTTGGTATCAGGGACCCTGAAATGCAGACCCATTTGAGTTAGCTTTTTAACTTCTTCCTTTGAATACCAACAGGTAAAGGGAATGACTCTTGCCTTTCCATTAGAAACTGTATCTCAGGGTGACCAAGGACTGATTAAAAAAAAAACATACTTGACAAAAGAATGCCAGCCCATAAATATAGAAGAAATGATAGATTTAGAAAATCACCATTTTGTAACTCATAATTAAATAGTTGGTTTAAGCAAGTAATTATTGAGTGTTAATTGTTAAAACCATAAGACGTCAAAACATCACACAAGTTATTTTCACTTCTAAGGCAAAAACATAGCCCTGTTATAAAGGGAGCAGACTGTCACCTCTGTAATTGAGTCTCAGCATTACTAACAACCCGATAATCGGTTTCTCCTGACGTGATACGATACGAAACATGCAATATCACCTATGATTTATTCCAGCTAAAACATTTAATGTCAATCGATCAAGATGAGCTCTAACTTCCCAACTACTGGAATCCAGCAAAGAGAGGGATGAATGAACAGATACTACAAGACATATTCTCAGACCACTATAAAAAAGAGAATGCTCCAGATCAAGAAATGTCAAGGACATAATAACCAAGTTCAGGTTCCTGGACTGGGTCATGGTTTGGACTTGTCCAAAGGATACTATGTGACAATTAGTGAAAAGTGAACATGGATAGACCTGTGTGGTAGATGGCCACAAACTACTTGTGATTCCCTCATCAGGAAGTGAAGTCTTTGATGAGAATGTGGAGAAAAGGGAACTGTCCTGCGCTCTTGGTGGGAATGCAAAGTGGTACAGCCACTGTGGAAGAC